>APFE030910713.1:0-42727 GCA_000404065.3 Pinus taeda | reverse complement strand
TTTTATACAGAAGCATCCAGAACTACTCAAGCATTGAGGACAACACTTTTTTGAAGGAGAGGGGCATGTTGGGTCCTATAATACTAGCGATTACCCCATTACTATTGTAGTTGTATCCCTTATTAATATTGTTGTGCCCCTATTGTCCCCATATTGTTATTACTGTGCCCCATAGAATCCCTCTATTGTTATTTTTGTGGCTTTATATTATTATTGTTAGGTCGGCTGGGTCATATTGTGACTCCTTAGACTCCTATATATAGAAATGAGGTTTTGTCATTTGTATCATCGAAGAATTGTTCATTTATGTAATGTAAAGGAGGTTGCCCCCTCGAAGAGGCTGAATTCTAAGGCGTTGATCTATCTTTTCTATCCTTCTTGAAGCTGGTTCCATAACATATTCACACCAGCTTCTAACATTCCAAAAAAAAATATGTTATCATATCGAGGCTCTTGTACAAAAACACACTAATGCATTTAAAAAACAAGAACAACACCAGTAAAGTATACTATAATTCAACAAATTCAACCAACTTGGTGTTCTTATAATGTATACTATGAACCGTTGTAATCCATAGCTTTTAAACCATACCGACGTGCTTATCAGAATAAAGTGCACCGATGCGTTTAAAAAATACCAACACCTAAGCATTCAAATAATAGCTGCATCGCTTTCTGGCATTCCGAAAAAAATGTTATCATATATGTGCTCTTGTACAAAACTCACTGATTAATTTAAAATTAAAAACACTGCTACGCACCTGTTTCTTGATTTTAGAAAATAAAAACGAATTCAACCAACTCAATGCTCTTATAACAATTAGAGCACTGATGCTTTTAAATAGAAATCACATTGTTGCATTAAAAGAATTAATCGCACCATTTTGGGATTTCGAAATATATATATATATATATATATATATATCATGTTGGTGTGTTGAAAAAATTTGGCGCCTCAACAATGTTGGTGCGCTTTTCCTATCATCACATCGATGCGCTAGACTACTAAAATCACTAATGTGTGACCAAAAAAATAAAATCATTTTTTAAAATTAAAAAATGAGCGGCAATTGATTTTTCAAAATCTAATTTAATAATGTCTTTTAAATAGTAAAAATTTATTCCCTATGTCCAATGTGCCTATAAGCAAAAGAAACCATGCAACATTTATTTCAGGACTGCATTTTTGCCAAAGAGTGTTGGCAACAGCTCATAAGTCCTCTTGAAATCAATATAAATTTTGAAAAGCCTCTGCCGGACTTTCTCCAAACCTGGGAGAAGACCTATCCATATACAACAAAGAGGAAAGTGACGATACAGAGGATCTGTAAATGCATCCCAGTAGTTCTGTGTTGGCAAATTTGGTTGATGAGAAACAAAAGCATTTTCAAAAGCCAGACCCCAAGAATATGGAAAACCCTTTCAAAAACATGGGGGTTAACTTCTGAAATCCTAAATGTTAAAGGAACAACATCAATAGACTACAACATTCTTCAACAAGAAGAGAAAGATTGGTTCAACAAAGCCATAATAAATAACAATGGTCAAAAAGGACAAACGAAAAAACCTTCAAAACATAGCTGGAAAATGATACTGAGTGAAGAAGAATTCACAATATGGAAAAAAAATCAGAAAAGACATTGTCTCTACTTTGATGGGGCTTCAAAACATAATTGTGGGAAGGCAGAGCCAGGGGGAATTATCCTTGATCCACATGGGAAAGAAATTGTTACTTATGAATGGGGACTTGGAGAAGCTTCAAATAATAAGGCTGAAACCTACAACCTGTTAATGGGAACAATAATAATAAAAAAAAGAATGATACAAGACCCCATTATAATAGGAGACTCAGCCATGATAATAGAGGCAATGGCTCGTCACAAAAATCCCAACAATGAATTCATGAACATAGTATACAGGAGAATCAAGAAGAATTTAGAAGGCTCAAGAGATGCGATTTTCAGACATGTTTTGTGAACTCATAATCAACAGGTAGACCATTTCGCTAATCAAGCAATTAAAATATTTGAAGGGAGCACTCGGGAAAACAAAGAGGAATATCACACCTCTGTCCCATAAGTCCATACAAAGGATAAAAAGAATGAATCCTCTCAAAAAGAAGAAACAACGAGTATCCCCAAAAGAAATAAAAAAAGACAGCAAGATTTCAACAAAAAGAATATCACTGCAAAAACAATAAGAGGGTCACGAGAATCCAGAGGAAAAACCAAAGAAGATCAAAAAATCTCAAGTGTTCTGGCAACAAGGACGATTGTGATCAAGTTCATAGGAATCACATAGTAATCTATGTCATCAGCAAAAGGCATCGGACAGCTCTCAGCCTCTTTAAATACATTTGGAATTGTAACATCCCACGTAGCTCCATTCCCAGGAAAATTTGTTTGCTTCATTCGCCCCTCACATCCCCTGCCCTGCTCCAAGCGTCTTCGCCTTCTCTAAGTCCCGTCTGAACTTCTCTCCATTGCCCTCCTGCTTTGCATATCGTCTTCTCTCCATTTAAGCTCTCAGCCATCTACAGGCCAGTCGTTGCACAAATCTTCAGCCATCATCTTCACCTCGCTCACTCCTTCACTAGAAATCACCTTCGCCTTCTATCTACTCCCTCCTTCCCAGTGCCACTCCTCCCTATTTGTCACCCTTAAGAAGCTACATCCTCCCTAGCTAGCAATAAAGATCAGCACAAAAGGCTTGTAGGCAGCTACAACAGAAGAAGGAATAATTCAGGTAACACAAGGCACATGAAGCACAACAACGCAAGGAACAACAAGCAGCTCAAGAGGAATAAGAGGAAAGCAAATCAAATGGAATTCAACCCATTGAAAAGGCAGCAAGGAATGATGCATGCCCATCATGCAAAGCAAACAAATTCATGATTAATCGACTACAAGAATCACTGAAATATATCAGGTCTGAAATGAGAATGGAGTATAGCTATCAGAAAAGGAACATGGAAATGCAGAAAGAAGAGATCATGGCTCTTAAAAATAAATGCAAGCATTTAGAGGAGGCAGCGACATACTTCAAAAAAATACCATGAGCCAAGAAGGAGAACTCTGTTAACTATGACAAGAAGAAACAGCCTTCTCAGGAGCAGTCAGTTTACAAGCCATGAAAAATTATCAGAGAATCAATGTTATGTAAATTTGCTTTATTAGTAGGTCAATATGTTAGGCAACACTCAAGAATAGCCATAGAAATCTATGAAATTTTGAATACATACACAGGAGAAGGGACCGCCCTCCTAGTACATTCTCAATGCTTAGTTTCATTCTATGCTACAATCAATTGTAATAGGAATTTGCTCCACCACAACTTTTGGTAATATATCAACTATCTGATCTTGTTGAATTATATATATATTCCCTATTTCATTATTTTACCCAAAATTTCAAGGGAGTGATTTGCAAGACAGACATACGAGGAGCACTATCCAACAACAGAGTACTTTAGAGCAACAAAACTATTCAAAATATAAGAATTTGAAAGGTATGATGATTCACTCAAAACCTTGTAAACTTTTTTATTTTTATTGTTTATTTTACTAATAATTTTTTTTACAATTTTTGTTAGGGTTTTATTAAAAGAGAAATCATTTGCAACAAAGACATAATGGCAGCACTGTGGAATAGCAAAACATTTTGGAACCGTAGAAAGATCATAATTTGAAAGCTATGGTGATCAGAAAACCCTAGATAGCAAAAATTTAAATTTTATGGTTCAATTTTTTTACAATTTCTATTAGATTTATTCACAATTCAAAAAAAAAAAAGTATAATAAAATAAATAAATAAAATAAAATTAAAAACCCCTTACAATAAAAATTTTACTATAGATTTTACGAGTAATTTTTTTTATGATCTCTATTCCTAACTAAATTTAATTAAAATTCAAAAAAAAAATCAATACTTGTCTTAAACATTTGCTTCTTCCTGCAAAATTTCACTTTAGGGTTTAACTTTCTCTATCACTTCACAATTAAGGTTTTTCATTTTTCTTATTTTAGATTTAATGAGTTTGTGTACTTATTATATATAGGGCGTTTGACATGTAAAGTAGGGGAATCACTTATTGAATTAGATCCAAACCCTGTCGGTCCTCTCCATTTAAAAAATGAACAGTTATATGTTTCGTGGTGCTCCCTCTTTAATATAACGCATGGGTGTGCTCTGTGTAATACAACACACCAATATATTATAAAATTAGTGATTCTATCCAATTTGTTCATCATTTCTCTTGGTGTAATATAACACACTAACGCGCCTCTTCCAAATAGCACCATTAAATCATTGTGGTGTGTTTAAGCTTATAAATTGTACCGTCATAATTTAAAATTATTTTAAAATAATATGTTTTCATGACAGTGTTAAACAATTAAACGCCTGATGCGCTTAATGGGATAAACACACCAATGCATTTATTTAGATAAACGCATCAGTTACCAGAGCTCTTTTTTACTGAACATCATTTGATTTATTTGTAAAATTATTTATTGGTTTCTGTATTGAATGGTACAGGTTGTATATTGATAAAAAAAATGTTTCAAAAGGTGTTACGTAACAACAATATTGAGATTGTCACATCATCGTTATGTTTTTGGAAATTGATGGGTGAAGGGTGATCGTAGCAATGGCAATGGAGTCAAGCGGAGCGTTCGCAGGTTTTGATGGTGGGTCTCGAACACCATAGCAGTAAGTTTTAGCAGTTGGGGTTTGGTGTACACTGCAAGTGGCTGCGTTTTGCCTTCCTCGGAAGCCCTCAGTGAGTGTATTACTACCTTTCAAGCGCTCCCGTGGATGTGGCCGCAAGTTGATGAGTGCAGGAACATCAAACCCTCTGTTTATGATACCTCACCTTTCAAGACAAGCTCCAAGCTCTAACCATAAAAGCGAAGGGTGAAGACCATCAGTGGTCACAAGAATCAAGCCGGGAGGTTACGAGACTGTGGGTCAGGTCTGGCAGTTTCAATAAAAAAAGAACCCTTTGTCTTTTTCTAAACCCACATTCATTCAAGGGTTTCGTAGTAGTTTGCAAAGGAGGGGAAATGACCAAAGACCCTGAAGGTTTCGGGTCTATGCTGCAGTTACGAAGAAGACGCTGGGGGTTACGGTTACTGAAGGTTGGGTCACGGAACGGAGTTAATATCTCTATGATTTCCTAGGTGATTTCCTTCATTAATCGACAGTGGTCCTCATTTCTCCGGTTTCTTGGAACGGTGCTCCGAAAACCCTGGAAGCTGGCATTCAGATGGATGAGCAGCTAATAGACTATTCTACAGACTCCCTGACCCCTGAAGACATCTGGGTCAACTTCTCCCATCTGGATCCTGCAATGACTGAGCTGGTGGTAGCCAGTTTACCAGTCACAAGGGTTGATGTTGTTACTATGCAAATGGAAGATATGGAGGTTACAACACAAAACCTAGAACGCAACCGTTATTGGTAGTGACGAAGGGTATATTTAACCTGGGAGAATGCTCGGAGCCTCCCCTTCTTCCTATCCCTTCACCTTCAAAACTAAATAATTGGTATTAGGCCTTTCCTGTAGGTACAAATACTCAAGGAGGTGCGGGCTCTTCCAGAGAAGGGGCGAGTGGACTATGACCTCCTACACAAGGGCTGACGCCAAAAGAGTTGGGCCTCCTTGGGTCTGCCCCTTTCTATTCGGCCTTCAAACTAGTTGGAACTGCCCCTCCCTCGGGCTGATTCAATGGCATAGCCGGGGAAGAGCAAGAAACGAAGGACATCCGCTCTTTGGATTCAGAAGACATTGGACATGTGGAGGGTGAACAGGTTGCCAAATCGCCACCGAAGTGAACTAGAAAAATCCAGAAATTCGAAAATAAGAGAAAGGGACAGGAGTTTGGTTTTTGCGAATGCATTACTATGGAACAAGCAGCGCTAATTAAGAGCACAATGCTAGTTGGAAGGGTCAAATGTAGGAACTACACCCCGATGCGACTATGGAAGTGGACTGCGAAGATTTAGGGAAACCTCCTCCTACAGCTTCCTGGTATTCTCTCTCTTTCCCGTGGCTGGTTTGCGTTGATCTTTTCCCACCAGGATCAGGTAGACTGGGTTCTTACTCGGTATTGGCACATCGAGATGACCCCAGTGCTGCTGAAAAGATGGTCGCTGATGTTCGACCCAGAAAAGGAAAATCGTGGAGTTGGTCCAATATGGGTTCATCTACCTGCACTCCCGCTTCAGTTTTGGGTGGAGGAGATCTTCAAGGTGATAGGCGATGATTTAGGAGTCTATTTGGATCATGATAGAACCTATCAAGACACAGGATGTCTGGTGATGGCTCATATTCTAGTGCATCTAGATACCAGAGAAGGCTTGGTAGAGAGTTACCTTCTCCAAATGGGTGACATTACACGTTGACAAATCTTGGACTATGAAGGCATTCCTTTTCAATGTCGAAAATGTCATGAAGTGGGGCATCTTTATCAATATTGTCCAAGAGTGTTGGTGCTGAGCCAGACCCCGACCAAAATGTTGGTCTCATCTTCCACACAAACAATGGAATCAAAGTTCCCTACTCTTGTGGTCATTCACGAGACTACTCTGCCTTCTAATCAGGAGCCGCAATAGCCTGCATCCCATCAGAATGCCAGGGCTTCAGATCCTTCTCTAGTTAGCTCTCGATCCAGGGACACGGCTTTTGCAGGTATTCCTCCCTCCTCTCTCCCTCATTTATCTCAAGCAGTAATCGGTTATGTTAATTTTAGTTCATATATGTGTTTTGTTGGATCACTATAGGAGGTTAGTATGTTGTGCTCCCCAGTTTGTTTGGTTCCCTCTGCCCCTCCTTCCCTACCAGCCTCCATCCCTCGTACCTCTGTTGATCAGTCTATTCACCCGCCAGGAGGCAGTCTGCAATCAAGTGGGCCGCACCGCTACTTCCTCTGTTCCCTCCCCGCTGCGCCCTCATCGGCCCTAGGTCTGGACATCGACCCTACCCCTCCCATTCCCCCAAAACCTACTCGCAACCGTCAATCAAAAATCTCCAAGGCAATCAAAAGGGCTAGTGCCGAAGTGGCTTCAGTGGTCCAATCCCCAATTGGTTGGGTTCTTAGAGCAAAGGGCAACCCTTTTATTACTCCCCCATGATTTGTCTCTCCTTTAATTGTAGGGGTTTGGCCAACCCAGACAAAAAGTTGGCTCTTAAGAGACTCTGCCTGTCTGAAAAACTAGATGCAATCCTTTTACAAGAAACATTGGGTGAAGGATTACAGGTCAATAAGCTATTATCAAGTTTTCTTCCACATCAGGATTTTCACTTTCTGGATGTGAGGGGTCGCTCACGCAGTTGTGCCCTAGGATTTAATAAATGCTCCACTAAAATCCTCAATGTCTGGGGGGGAGAAGGTTTTCTTGGGGCTGATATAATTTCAGTGGAGCTCAATAGGCCTCTTAGGATTATCAATATTTATGGGCCTTGCTAGAACAAAGAAGTTTACTGGAATAGGATTATGGAGTGAGTTCATGAACCAAGAGAATATAATCATTGGCGGAGACCTAAATTTCTCTCTTAGTTTAGCTGAATCATGGGGTTCCCGGGATCAAAGCGATCATCTCATGACCTTTTTTGAAAATATGTTGGATTCCCAGGACTTACTGAATATTGACCTTGCAAAGATCAAGCCAACTTAGAGGAACCGAAGATTCAGGGCAAAAGCTCTTGCTAGAAGGCTGGACCGCTTTTTGATCAAAGCCACTCTTCTAGCAAGTTTGAATCTGTTTCGTCAAAGGGTGGGTTCTAGAGGAATCTCTGATCATTCTCCCATCGTTTTGGGGCTCAAGGATAATTACTTTAAACCACCATCGCCTTTCAAATTCAACTCTTCTTGGCTATTGGAGACGAGCTTTCAGAAATTGGTAACGGACACCTGGATCCACTGCTCTCAAGATGAGCTCTCCTCTCCAGGGGAGTTCTTTGCGAAGAAATTAGTAGCCTTAAAAGCCAAAACAATATTCTGGGCCAGGGAGAAACGAAGGAAAGATGACGAAGACCTTCAAAGGATTGAATTGGCTCTCAAAGCTTTCAAAGACTCTACTCCCTGAGGAACGTCCTCGGCTGACCTAGAGGCTCAGCTGGGTTAGCTTGAAACTGAAAGAATAAAACTTCTTCGATCAAAAGAAGAAATTTGGAGGCTGAAGACTAGAGCAATCTGGCTTCAAGCTGGAGATGAAAATTAAAAAAAAATTCAACAATATGCAAGGGGTCGGAAATCAATCAACACAATTTGGGAACTACAAGACCATGATGGAAGAAAAGCGAGCTCCTTCGAGCAGCTGGTAGACATGGGGATTAGACACTTCTCTGATATCTACAAAGCCCCCATTGGGATAACTCTCCCAAGCATCATCCGCATAGCTAAAGCCTTGCCCATATTTTTCGATTCGGATGAAATAGAAGATTTAAAGTTCCAGGTATCTAGAGAAGAATTAGAAGCGGTGCTGAAGTGATTTAAAAAGAATAAGAGCTTGGGGCCGGATGGTTGGCTGGCTAAATTCTACAACTCTTTCTTTGAGTTAATCGGAGACGATCTCCTCCCGACCATAGAGGAATGTCGAAGAACAAGCAGAATGTTGGAGGTTTTCAATTCGACCTTCCTGGCCCTTATTCCTAAAACAAACAACCCTTCATCATTTGATGATTACCGTCCCATTTCCCTCTGCAATAATATATACAAAATCATCTCCAAAACAATCGCCCTTCATATCAAACCCATCCTCTCCCGAATGATCTCCAAGGAAAATTTTTCTTTTCTCAGCCAACACCAGATCCATGAAGCTATAGGAACTACCCAGGAGGCCCTCCACTCGATCAAAAAGCTCCATAAAAAATCTATCATCCTTAAAATTGATCTGTCCAAAGCCTTTGATCGTGCCTATTGGTCTTATCTCCGAATTACCGTCACCCACTTTGGCTTTCCCTATGCTTTCATCAACTAGATCATGGGTTGTCTTACTTCTATCTCCTACAGTATCCTCATCAATGGTGCTACCTCGGGGTTCTTTCATGCGGAACGAGGACTTAGACAAGGCTACCCTCTTTCTCCGCTACTCTTTCTTCTCATTATGGAGGGGTTTAGTAGGTTGATTAAAAAAGGAAGAGAGGATGGCTCTTTGGTTGGTGTCCGGATCTCTGATATATCATCTCTAACCCATCTTTTATTTGTAGATGATGTTACGATTTTTTTTAAATGTATCCTTTCAAGGCTCATATGCTTTCAAGTCCATATTATCCCTTTTTTTCAAAGCTACAGGTATGCAGCCAAATTTTGAGAAATCTACAATTATCACTGTAACCTGCCAGTCGAATGAAACAAGATTTGCTTGCCAACAATTTGACTATGTGCAGCAAGACCTGGATGCTGGCCTAAAATATTTGGGTTTCAGATTGAAACCAAATGGTTATCGAATAGCGGAATGGGCATGGCTCATTGCAAAGCTTGAAAGCAGAATCAACATATGGTAACAACGATGGCTTTCTAGAGCAGGTAGGCTCACTCTGCTCAAATCGGTTTTGGAAGCAATACCAATTTATTGGATGTCGTTGCCTGGATCCCCAAAGGCATCTTAAAAAGAATTCAACAAATTTGTTGTCGTTTCCTCTGGAGAGGCCAAATCACTGGTAGAACATTTGCATGGGTTTGCTAGGATCGCATTGAGAAACCCAAAAAACTAGGAGGTTGGGGCATAAAAAACTTGCAGTTATTTGCAGAGGCACTTGCTGCAAAATTGGGATGGCAGCTCATAAATTCCAGAAGCCTTTGGCAGGAGGTTACTTTCTACAAATACATCTATCTGCTCTTAGTCTTGGATTTGATCTGCAGCCCCTCAAATTCTACGACTGGTTCCTCTATAATATGGAAAGCAATAATTCAGTCCCTCCCCCTCATCAAGAGTGGACTGGCTTGGAAAATTGGTAATGGGGACCAAGTGAGGATCGGTCTGGATGCTTAGAGTGGCTGTGGAAATGCTCACATGCTTCCATGGCCACTCTGCAATTTTTTGCAAGTTTCTGGCATCACCCACTTAGCGCAAATAGCAAACGCAAACCAGGACCGTTGGCAGAATCAGAACTGGATGGATCACAAAATGCTCAACATTCCAACATGTTGGGAAGAGGATTGGCAGAGGTTCATCGGTTCTCTCAAGGAGGCCAATGTGTGGATCAATGATAATCAAGATGTCATTATTTGGGCCCTTGACCCCCTTGGCAGATACTCCCCCAAAGTAGTTTATGCATCCTCAATGGCAGCCAGACGTATAGGAGATATTTCTTGGTGGTGGCGCCACCTCTGGAAATTAAAAGCCCCTCCTAAAACCAGGCTTTTCATGTGGTGCATCCTAATGGACAAAGCTCCCACAGAACTTATGCTAATGCACCGTGCATTCAACGGCCCCTCCATATGTAGTATGTGTAAGCAGCAAGAGGAAGATTCAAACCATTTATTCCTTACCTGTCCAGTGTCGAATTTTTTTTTTTCTGTCAAGGATCATGACCTCCCTAAATTTACACATTGTTTGGTCGAGGCAAAACATTGAGGCGACTTGGCTCAGATGGTGAACGGAAGCGCAATCTCAAAAAGTTAGAAGCCTGCCATTGCTTATTTGTTGAGGAATATGGTTGAATAGGAACAAATCTATTTTTATCAATGCCAAAATAGATTGGGAATCCTCCTATACTTCACTGATGGCCATTTTTAATTTGATCCCGGAGGACCCTGTCAGCAAACCCCCTCGGCTCATTACCCCATAAACTATTGATACAAATTCCCTGTGGGGTTATTTTGATGGTTCGGCTCAGGCCGAAGGCTGTGGGGGTGGTGATTTTTCATATTGACAATGTTGTGTCCTATAGAATCCAAGTCGGCCTAGGGAGGGGCACCAACAATTATGTTGAATTGAACAGTCTTAAATATCTTCTCCTATTTGCAAGAGAACTAAATTGCCAAAAGATTCAGATTTTTGGGGACTCACAGCTCACTATAAACTGGACAAATGAAGTATTTCACTGTCACTTGCATACACTCAGAGATATTCTGACCGATATCATTACTCTAAAGTCTCAATTTGATTCCTTTGCATGCTTACATATATACAGGGAAAGGAATGAGATCGTTGATTGTCTTTCCAAAGTGGCAGCGCAGCTGAACAAAGGTCAATGGCAGATTCAGGGATTCAGGGAAGCACTTTCTACAGTTATTACCATCGACCATTCATGGACATGAATGGGATCATTATTGAATGATCTCTAGATCATCTAATTTTTTCTCTCTTTTTTTGGCTCTATGTACATATTTTTCATTGTTGTTTTTTGGGACAGAACTCAGTTATTATCCTTTTTCTGATGTTATCTGGACTTCTCTTAAGTTTATTTTTTTTTTTGACAATTTCGGTTGCTGTATTAAGTTCTGAAAAAGATGATGGAGTTCAGTCTCCTTAGGTACATAGGCTGCCATTGGCTATCTTGATCAAGATATTTACAAAAAAGAGCTATCTTCTTGATCTTTGTCCTACTATTTTTGCTGCGAACTATTACAGTGCAGCTATAACTTCTTATAAAAGTAAACAAAAAAAAAGGCAATTGCAAAACATTTAGTCGATCATAATGTGTCGGATTTGTCTGGCAGTGGATTCTTCCGGCTGATTGTCCACTCCTTCCTGCTTGACACTCGAGGAGCTGGTTGCAACCGCATTTTTCTTCTCCATCATGTATTGAAGGATGGAAATAGATTCTTCAGCGTGAGCACAGCGGTTGGAGAGTTGACGAAACTGCTCTTGCAGAGAAGAGACTCTGTGCATAAAGAGTTCAATCTCAGTCCTATATTTTTCGTTCATAAGGCGATTTTGGTCTTCAATCCTTCTGTTCTGGTCTTCAAGCCGACGGTTCTGCTCCTCCAATCTTAATTCTAAAAGCCTATGCTACTCATCTAGGATGGACTGCTGAGTCCTGATCTCTTCCAGCTCTGCCTACAGGTCTGCGCAGTGCAGACAGTCTTCACTACGTGCCATATTTGTTGAGGAGTGGTGGCGTAAAAGGAGACAGCGAGCGTTAAGAGGCGGGGTGTGGCGAAATTCAAAAGGGCGCGAGTAGGCGGGAAATATGATAATGGTGTTAATATGATGTTATGCCCAATCTGAGAGGTCAGCAGGACAGTAGACCGGGCCGGGTATTTGGCAGGATTCCTGAGCGGAAAAGAAGGCAATGAAGCAGCTGAGTAAACACTGCTGAGACAAGAGATAAAGGAGAGCTTGAAAAGGGGTAAAACAGCAGTGACGAGGAGGAGTGTAGATACTGGGTCGTGGAGCCGAAAGCCTGCAAGAACAGAGGCAGGGTGCGTTAGAAAAGAAATGAAACGAGCTTAAATTGTGGATTACCAGAGAGGTTGTGGACCGAGCAGAGAGCTGGCTCGTCCGGCTTCGAATCTTCAGTTCGACCAAGAGAGGGTCCGCGCGTGCACAAAGAAAAATTCTACTCAAATAGTCTGCAAAGCAGGGAGAAGACTGATGGGTGCTGAGGTGAAGATGGAGAAGGATTATTATAGCATGGAGCGGGAGTGAACCGAGGATGGGAGGACGAGTCACGGGAGAAATGCTAGGCTGAAGAGGATCAAAAAATCCGATCCCAAATCTCATTCCGCCGTCAATTGGAGAGCTGATGTTACTTGAGGGAGATGGATTCTGAGCCTCTGCGCTGGATTTGCAGAGATTCGTCCTGAAGGCTGAATACGTCATACCATCGCACGCTTCCTCAACAGCGTTGTGCGAGGTGCTGCTTTTAGGAGTTGCTATCATGGAATGGATTGGAGCTTTCAACGGCGTTGCATCTGAGGACGCCAATCTGCCTTCCACAGGCTCTATTTGCTCTGCTGTCTGCCTCTTTATTTAAATTTCAGAGAATATGATAGAACTGAATTTCTTCGAAGTTTTGAAGGAGTCGTCTATTACGGTGGATGACTTGTTGTAGAATGGAGTTGGGTGAGCTCCGGTTCTGAGTCATTAGGCGAATAATAATTGAGGAATCCCCAAATATCATAGCCTTCTTGATTCCCAAATTTTTCAATTGGATGAGACCTTGATATAAGGCCAAGGCCTCAACACTATTGTTAGTTCTTTTTCCTAAACTCCATTCATAGCTGAGAATGGTGTCCCCTTTTTCATCCATGATTAGCCTTCCTGCTCCAGCTTGACCTGGATTTGATTTGGAGGCTCCGTCAAAATAGAGCGAATGGCAATTGCTCCTCTGTACCCAAATATTAAATTCCTGTTCTGAAAGTCTGACTTCCCAAGTTCTGGTCTGTGTTTGATTCAGCCTGCCTTTTATTGAATCACCTTGGTTTTGGCATTGCCTTTCCAAAATATAGTTGATGATGTTTCGTTCCTCCACTGTGAATTCTGTTGCTTGGATTTTCCCTGTAGTATTTATTGCGATTGCCTCCTGGGCCAGGCATTTCGCTTTACTACATGTAATTCGTACATTTGGGTCTTTATCTTGAAATTTTTTTTTGTTTCTGGACAACCAAATTCACCATAGCAGGGTATGTGGGAGAGTATCCCAAACTCTTTTCACTAAACTGCTCCGTTTTTCTCTCCAAGGGCAGCTTTTCTTCCAGACGTAGATTGTCCCAGCTATGCTTTGCTGAGATTGCCAAATTGTGTTGCCAAGGGAGGACAGTTGATTCCAGCACTCTCTGGCAAAGGGACAATCTACAAATAAATGATACATTGTTTCTTCAGCAGTACAACAGTTAGGACATCTCGAGGGACCATTGATTCCTCTTTTACTTAAGTTCTCTGCAGTAAGAATTTTACCTTTTAAGAGGAGCCATATAAAAATTTTTATTTTTGGTATAGCTTCTGATCTCCAAGTAATTTTCCAATGATTCCACAGGGGCATCTGGAAGGTGTTATTGCAGATGTAATGGTGACCTGACTTTATGGTGTATGTAGAGCCTGAGGGGTCCCAACAGAGACCATCGATTTCATCTTTTTTGATAGGAGCCCTGTTGTGGAGATGTGTTTTGAAGGCATTGAGGCTGGCTTCTAGGATCGCCGGGGTCTCCGGGAAGGCCCAGCCCGTCCAGGCATGAGAACATGGATCCCATTTGGAAATTTGACCAAGACTGTGAATGCCTCTGCTGTTAAGAAATAAGATAATGGGAATTGCATCCTCAATGGTATTCAAGGGGTGGAGCCCCATGATCCTATCTGAGGCAAAATTGATGTTGTCCCCCCCCCAAGGATCTTCGAAGTATTTTGCTTAAGGATGTGAATTGCTTTCTTACATAAACGCCAGATTTTGGAGGAGTCTCTATTGGGTATGCTAGCATCAAGAAGCTTTTGCCTGGGAGAGTTGAGGTATTTGGTCTCCATAACTTGTTTCCACCAGGCTGTGGGTCCAGTAATTAATCTCCATACCATTTTCACCCCAAAGGCAAGGTTGAGGATTTTTGGGGCTCTAATTCCTAGGCCCCCTCTGTCCTGAGATTGAATTACATTTTTCCAATTTACCAAGTTGAACCTGCTCTTTTCTTTCTTTCCCCCTTGCCATAGAAAATGTCGAAGGGCTACTTCCAATTTATGATGGAAAGTAGCAGGAGCCTGATAAAGAGTGAAGCAATAGAGAGGAAGGGAAGTTATACCTGACTTGAGAAGGATGAGTCTACCTGCCGGATTAAGCCAGAGTGTTCCTTATTGCTGTATTTTCCTTTTAACTTTGTCAATAATCTCATTCCATGTCTCCGCTTTCAAAGGCCCCAGGCTCACAGGCATGCCTAAGTAAGAGAAATGTTCCCACTTCATTTTGTAAGTGACTCCAAATATGCTGGCAATACTATGGGCCACTTGGTTGGTTATATTCCAACCATAGACACAGCTTTTTTGATAATTAACAGCCCCTCCTGAGCAGTCCATATATTGGTCAAGAAGGGTCTTGAAACGCCTTGCTATAGTGGTCAAAGCTCCCCCAATCAAGAGAGTATCATCTGCGAATTGAGAGTGGTTGATGTTCTTGGCTCCATTTCCATATTTAATTTTGGTTATGAGGCCAACTCTTCTGTTGTGATCCAAGACTTTGTTGAACGATTCTGCCATGAGAATGAAGAGGTAAGGGGATAGAGGGCAGCCTTGTCTAAGACCCCTAGAGGATTGGAATGCTTCGCATGGGCGACCATTGATCAGGGGGAATATCCAGGGTCCAGAAATACAGGCAGCTATAGTGTTGATAAAGGAGGAGTCAAATCCCATTTTTTTTAAAACAGCAAATAAAAAGGAATGTCTAACCCGATCAAAGGCATTGGCTAAATCGAGTTTGAGCACGAATCCTTTTTCTTGTCTTGAGAGGCTTGAATGAATGGCTTCTTGAACCAAGATTATGGAGTCATGAATCTGTCTATTAGAAATAAATCCGCCTTGGTTTTCAGATATCAGAGTTGGGAGAAGAGGCTTGAGTCTTGTGGCTAAAGTTTTAGTAAAAATCTTGTAAGAAGAATTGCATAAGGATATTGGCCGAAATCTGGAGAAAGAGGTGGGCCTATTCTCTTTGGGAATGAGAGCGAGAAAGGTGGAATTGGTGAAGCCTCCCATTTTCCCTTTTCTTTGCACCCCTCTGAGCATTTTTGTTAGATCCTTCTTAATCAGCTGCCAGTATTCCCTATAGAAGCAGATGGGGAATCCGTCTGGCCCAGGAGCTTTATCTGGCTGCAGAGTCCAGATTGTTCTTCTGATCTCTTCTTCATCGATTTCACGGTTTAGCATATCATTCAAATCCTTGGTGATGCCCTTAGGGAGGTATTGGAGCAAATCTGAATAATCTTCCTCTCCTTGGCTTTCGGTGAGAAGATCCCTGTAATGGGAGGAAGCTGCCTTTTTTATGTCTACTTGATTGCTGTGCTTGTTTCCTTCGTTGTCAATGATGGAGCTAACGTTGTTCCTTATCCTCCGAGCAGTGGCTTGTTTGTGAAAATAGGCTGTGTTTTTATCCCCTCCCTTCAGCCATAATTGCCTGAATTTGGTCCTCCACTTAATTTCTTCCTCTCTGTTGATATACATAAGCTATCCCTGAAGAGCGTATTCCTGAGTTTTGAATTGGTGGGAGAGCCCGTGATCCTCTATCTGAGTTTGCACTTCTTCCAAGGCTTGCTTGATCTTCTTTTTTGTCTCCTCTGGCTCCTGGTAGCTGTCTTTGGCCCAGTCCTTAAGTGCTCTCCTGACATTCTTGATTTTGGTCTCCCAAATATAGCTGGGCGACCCCTCTATGTGCTGTCTCCAAACCGTTTCAACAATTGCTCTAACTGAAGGATTTCGGGTCCATAACGGGCTGAATTTAAAGGGGATCGGTCCTAAGGAATGGTGAGATTCCAGCATAAGAGAGATGGGGTAATGGTCGGAGGTAGAGGAATTGAGAATGCTAGTGTAACCAACAGCGAAGGTGGAGAGGAAGGATATGTTTACCGGAAATCTGTCCAAGCACTCCATGATGTTGCCAGCTCCCATTCTTTGGTTGCTCCAAGTGTATCTTCGATTTTTTGGTATTATATCCACCATCTCGTTCTCCTGCATTATTGCCTCCAGTTGGTTTCTAAAGGGGTCATGAATAAAGTTTCCACCCCTTTTTTCATTAGCGTGGAGTATCAGGTTGAAGTCTCTAGCTATTATAATATTGGTGGTAAGTTCGCTCTCAATGCTTTCCTTTAACTCATTCCAGCAAAGCTCCTTTTCCCTGTAGTGGTTGGGAACATATACGTTATATATGATTAGACTTCTGTCCTCTGTTTTGCTGTCCAGTTTGGTCCTGATCCAGTTTTGGTTGATGATAGCTGAATCACAATTCTAATTCTGACTATTCCAAATGGTAACTATTCCTCCTTAAGCTCCTCTGGAGCTGCTGATGATGCCTAAGTATTGCTTTTGAATATCAATGATTTTTTTCATTTCTTGCTGATTTAGTTTGGTCTCTTGGACCAACAGTATTTCAGGTTTTTCATTAAAAAGAAGATCTCTCAGGGCTGTTATTTTAGAGGGATGCCCCAAACCCCTATTGTTCCATGAGAGAACTTTCATCATGGTGCATTGGGCATACGGAGAGGTGCTCGCCTCTTAGGATCTTTCCCTGCTGCTTCTTTTTCATGATGCCCGATGATAAAGGATTCCATTGGAGTTTGAAATCCCATTGCTATGTCCTTCTAGGTACTTTCTTCTCTATGCTGCTTGGCTGATTTCCTTCCTGGACCTGGTTTCTTATGAGTATTGCTTGTAGTTCCCAACTCTTTGGAGGAGCTTCTGGTAGATCTGGAAGGAGGGGCCTCCTGGGAAGGCTGAGAAGAGGTTAAAGGGATATGGGGAGGATCGGGCGAATCCGAAGAGGGAGGGTCTGGCAGAGGATCTTCCGAGGCAAGAACAAGAAAGGGATTGGAGGATGAAGGGATTGGCGGATCTTGGGAGAGGCCAGAAGGAAAGGGAGGAGGGGAAGGAGGACACTGGGTGGACGATCCAGGGATGTCAGGATTTGTAACAGGTTTAGAGGGGGGGTTAGATTTCTTTTTTTTTTACAGGCTCCCAATGTCCACCTTGCTCATCATTCTCAATATTAGTAACCTTAGTGCATCTATTGGCAAAGTGCCCATATTCATGACATACCTTACATTTGAATGGGATCTGCTCGTAATCCAGCTGTTGAATGTGGCTCCAGTCATCCACCTTTAGCTTGATGGCTTTAGGCAGTCCTTTCCCTAGGTCCACCTCCATGCATATCCTTGCACAGGCCTGCATGTTATCCTTGGGTTCGCTTCTGTCGATATATTTACCAATCGCATTACCTATTGCCTTGACCGAATCATCCCCCCAACAATGCAGCGGCAGATGGGGGAGGCAAACCCAGACTGGGACCGCATTGGGAATGTCCAGCTCCGGATCAAAATCTGGAGTCCATTTGTTGAGGTAAAGGCCTCGAGAGTCCATGAAGTAAGGTCCGTTTCTGAAGATTAGGTCTTTATCTGCTTTGGATTCAAAGTGAAAAGTATAATAGCCTTTTCCACAAAATCGTATTGATATTTTCCCGGGGATTTTATCGGACCAGTTCCGCTCAACCCATCTTTGCACAGTTCTTGGTGAGGGCCATAATCCAGTGAATTGCCCAATAAGTCCTTTTTCAGCCAGAGATAGAGCTGCCATGCGAGGAAGGGTTGGTGGTAGCTGAATATCCAATTTCTTTACAAATTTCGAAATTGCAGGCTTAGGCCGGAGGGGGGGAAGGGATTTTACCAGATCTGAGAAGGCTTTCTCAGAATCCCCTTGGGAAAAGTCTGGATGGGCCATGGCTGAGACCAAGGCCCGGATCAATGCTGATCAGGCCTCAGAGCCTCGAGGCCGAGGGTTGCGCGCAGGCGGCTGCGCAGCTCCAAATCCGCTCCCGCACAGGTCCGCTCCCGTCTTCGGAAAGATATGGACTTCTCTGAAGTTTATTATCAGCTACATCATGATGGTTTTTTGTAAAGTTTATATATACTACTTTGATCTGCGCCTTAGAGATAGCATCTCATACATGCAGTTTTATACAACATGTAATTTTCTTATCTTATTAATGAAAATTACGCTTTTTCCATGGAAAAAAAAATTAAAAATATTGATCGACACAATGATAACACATGAAAAAAAAATAGAGAAGACAAGTTCTTTGTAAATTCTTTACAAAATTGATATGTTTGAACTATATGTAAATTTAACTAATATGTATTGGTTGGTGTGTGCCATGCAGAGACATAAAATGAAAAAGATTGATAAGATTATTTCTAATCTAAGTGCAGAAGAGAGTAAATGCTTGATAGAGAAATTACAGAAGGATGAATCAGGTGAGTGAAAAAATACTATTCAATATGATTTTTTGTTTGAATTTTAATTAATAATATACTTAAGAATATTAGATAATGTGTTTCAAACAATATTTTAATTCATATATGTTTAATATTCTACAAAGAGAAACAACGAAGAAACATATCAATGTCATTCTACGAAAAGAAAAATTATAGAACATGTAAATGCGATGAATTGGTCCTCAACTCATCTAGAGTGGCACTAGAAGTTAATGAAAGGAGGATTTTTTTTTTACAAAAATATGAGGGATCTAGTGGAACAAATGTATAGATGTACTTTCAACTTACAATACAAAAATAATTTCAATGATTCTAAGAACCAAATTATATCTAGAGTACAGGAAGTGCTTCCAGAGCAATGGTTAGTGAGACATGTTAGACTTGCAATAACAAAAACATACAACAACAAAAATTAATCATTCAAAAGGTAAGATTCCTAATTAAAATGGTTTTCTAGAATTAGATGTATACATTACTACAAACCATTCATTTATTAATATCGATTTTGTTATATTTAGTTTTCATATATCAATATAAAAATAATTTATTAATTTTTTCAAGAAGATTATGAAAATCCCAAATGATAAATGAGCTTATATGTGAAACATGCTAGTAGGAATGTCCAAAAAAGTGTACAAGGAGATGGTCAAAGAAATGGACATAATTATATTACAAGAGAAGTCATCTCAACAACAAAGTGCTTCAAATGTATGTAATCATGATTGACTTTGTACATATAATAAAAATAAAAAAAGCATTAAATATTAATTTTCAAGTATTTTCTTGCCAAAAAAAACAAAATGGAACCCGTTTAGCACATAAAACAGGACAATAAGGAAGAAAATGGTTGATTTCAAAGTTTGTGAGTAATTGTTAATATTTCATTATAACAACTCAAGGTTTCATTTTTGTATATTTTAAGTTGTTTTATAGCAACCATCCTTGAATGTCTTCAAATAAATGCTAACATACGAATAAGAACCATCGAAATAATTGATTGACATTGGGTTAACTAAGAGTTGTGAGTATATGTTCGCATATCAAAAATTAATTGTGGTATTTGTAAGTATCTATGTTGTTTTATTTCTCTGAGTTTATAATTAATAGAACAAGAAAAATCCTTTATATTAAATTTGTGATTTATAATGGGGTTTAAAACATACAGGAAACAAAGTATGGAACTATGCCTGCAGAAAACTTGTTGTAACAAGGCACGAAACTTGGTTTTGAAACCATGTGCACAATTTATGAGTCACTTATTGCTATGGTACAATGTTATTCAATTTACATTGATGTATATTATTTATTTCAATTTTCGTTATTCTCACTAATATAGATACACTCATTATACTTTATTTTTATGTTTGTAGATGTAACTTGAAGAAGACGAAAACAATCGATGCAATAAACAAAACATTCCTCCAAACAACCCAAGTCATGGAAGTACCTCAAGCACTGACAACATTTCCAATGAATAATGATGATCTATTTGGATATCAATGCAACTTGTTGTATTTTTTTAAATAATTGTCTATGAAAATCAAACATTTTATTTAATGTAATGGACATAACGCCCCAGTTGAAAGACAAGGGGTTACCAATAACAATCCCATTTTATATAACAAAGAGTCTCTTATCAATATATAATAAAATACATTTTAATTTAATCTATTATGTTATCCACTCGCATTGTGAAATGTGATAATATAACAAATTAATCCAAACATCATATACAAATGCGCTAATCAAATTTTAATTTATATGAATATTGTTATAAGATATATGTCGATTTTTCGATGAATAATGAATTTTAAAAATTATAATAATTGCACTGTCATAGGTTGATGTTTCCAAAAATGATAAAATCTCATACAAAAAATCAGTGGATCCATAACATAAAACACACCAGTGTGTTATGTTATATAAAAGCATCGTGACGACATCATTTTGCATGACTGGTGTTTTTTTGGAAAATGACAACATTGGGGCATTTATTTCTACAAGCACCGGTATTGTTTGCAATTAACACCTCAGTGCATTGTAATTCTTAATGCACAATGCCTTCATCGAACTAACACCCCGGTCCTAATATTATTTGCAACCCCCGTGCATTGTAATTCTTAACACACTAGTGCTTTCATAGAACTAACACCCCATTCCTACAAAATATTATTTGCAGCCCTGGTGTATTATTAAAATTAACAACACTGGTCCTTTTATATAACAAATGCACTAGTACGTTTATACAAATGATACACATCGGCACTGTGAGTTTAAACAAAAGCATTAGGACTGCAATTATTTTTTGTGTGCCCCGGTGTTGTTCCTTACACGAATGCCCCAGGGTTTTTATTATTATTATCTATTAGCACCAGTGCATTATGAAACATAACAACACCAATCCTTTTATATAGCTAACACACCAGGGCATTTTTACAAACTATATGCATCGGCGCTGCAAGTTTAAACAAAAACACCAACACAACAATTATTTATTTTGTGCCCCAGTGTATTCCTTTCACGAATGCCCTAGGGATTTTTTTTATCTATTAGCAACGTTGTTGTATATATTGCGCACTGGTGTTATTTAGATTCAACGCCTCGGTGTTTTTAGTTATGTATGCATCCCGGTGAATTTATATATGTAGTGCACGGGTGTTACTTATTCCATGAAGCACACCTTGAAAAAAAAAAAAAATCCACTAAAACCTCTGGCCGCCCAATTTTTTCAGTTATGATGAAGTTCCGTTAAAATCTTTGCTAAAACATCCACTATCACAAACAAATGTTTTAGCGGATGTATTGATAATTTTTGTCAATTTTATAACACTAAAACCTTCGTTATAACCTCTGTTAGGAGGTATTTTCTTTGTAGTGTGATAAAAACCATCCAATTGAAAGCCTTCTTCTATGTCCTATGAAACCACAATGAAGAAGCTGACAATATTAGCAATGAGGGTCGTAAATTGAAGGTGGGAGACCTATATATTAATGGCGAACTTAGGCCATTGATTCTTCCCTAATGGTGGTTAATAACTACATTTTTTTTATAGATGATCATATTAAAAAAGGTTGGAAAATGGGGGGATTTAAGAGCATCATGGCAATCAATAATGACCTTGGTCGTGCAAAGCGGCCACACACATTTACATTAACTCAACATTTCATTTCATTAAAGAGCATGGTAAATGCAAGCACAAAGCAATCAATCAAGTGCCTTAAGCCACTGTACGTGGTACTGAGAATATAGGTGATGGCAATGATGAATAGAGTTAGCCTTCTACATTCACAAGGACGCAGGATTTATTTATGGTGGAAATAGAAGTTGCTATCCTCATGTTTCTGGCTTAATTGGAAATTGAAGGGAGAGATTGCAAATAGAACTAGGCTTGGAAAAATTGCCAGAGCTTTTTGGAATAAGCAGTATGCCTTCCCATTCGATGTAGGGCAACCATTTGCCAAGAATTTCATCTTTTTGCCTTCTCCATCCTTGCATGGATGTGGTTCTCAGGTTAGTCTCGAATGGCTCAAGCTAGATAATCAAAGAGTTTGGTTTCAAGTTATAGTTTTGGTGAATTAGCCTAGTTATTGGTGTGAACCCTGCGATGGAAAGGCTTTGGTTTACGTTATTTCAGTGAAAGTTGATTGTAAGTCGAGTCATACCAAAACCCTATTAAATAACCACAAGGTGGGAGTGTTTTACAACATTTTCATGCATCTTAAGCATACTCAAAAAATAGTGGGGTTGGTGGCCTTCTTTGGGTCTATTTCTCCTCCTATGAATGCCCTTGGGTCCTTGTATTTTTCCATAGAATCTTTGTGTTATCTTTCAAGTATGCAAATGTGTTTTGTTCCCATTGACTCTTATGCTTGTCACTGAACTTAGAGAGATGGGTTGATGAACCGTTTAGTGTTGAGGAATTATAAAAATTGTTGGGGTAATAGTTGTCCTGAAAATAAATGGGTTCAATTTAATTCTATGCAAGTTAAGTTAGGTTCTACATATTACTATGGTCATGTGTTCCTCTTTCTCATGGCCCTAATCCCGGCACTAAACGTGTATGCACATTGGATGGGATCTAGTTGGTGTGGATACAGTGCAAGACATCCTCTCCTTTGCAGGCCTCCAAACTCATTATGTCTGGATGGGTTTGATCATCATCATAATTCTCATAAATATAATTCCAAGTATGTTCTTTGCAAAAGAGACATATCCTCTAATTGGTGCATTTCCAACTCATGGAATAGTGTAACTAAGAAGTGGCATACAATTCTGGAGTTTTGTTGTCCTCTAAGATAACTGACTCCTTAGTTTTTTGAGCTGACTCAGTTTTTCAACATCTTTCCCCTTAATTGACAAATCTTCCATAGCCTTTGTCAGCTCTGTTGTTAGATCAGTAGATGTAGTCCCCTCTGTTGTTGTAGTGGCTGATGTAGATGCCAGTGTTGTATCAGGTGCTGGGGTTCCCTGCTATTCTTTTTCATTTAGGAGCTTTTCAATCTTAGTCTCCATTTTCTCAATCTGCACATTTTGTTCAATTATGATCTTGACCACACTTTCTTTCTTCATTTATAGCTGACCTATCTCTTTTGCTTGTGGATATTCTGTAGATGGCAGCTTAAGCTATTTTCTTAGAGCATCTATGTCTGCATTTTTAGCCTTGATAAGTTCTTCTGCTGCTTTTACATATGTGGGATCATATCCCAACTTTATCACTAAATCCTCTAAGGATTTGATCTTGGTATCCTTTGCTGAAGAAGAAACTTTTCCTAACTTTAATTGAGACTGTACATTTTCTAATGACCGTTGAAGTTTAGATGGTGCCCTAGTTGAACTTGTAAAGGAGCAATAGATCAATTTACCATATTTCTCATGTAGGTCAATCTGGTTAATAGGATGAATCAAATTTGTATCAAAGTAAAAATAGACTTTGTATAATCATCGACACTCCTAGGATGAGTGACTTTGGGCTCTAGAAAGGCTATTTGCATCTTTCTCTTCTCAGTGTCAAAGGCAGAAAGTAGCATATGTTGAGTAGATGATGTCTTCTTCCAAAATTGTGTGTGTATGTGGAAGCCTTCAAAGCTTCATTCCTTTGTTTGCTCTCTTTGTATACTGTGAAGATACTCTTCTCTTTCTGTTGCAATTCTCCTGTCTGAGATGATGATACATTTGGACTGGATGAAGATAAAGGAGATCTTATAACCATTTCTTCTCTGCTAGAAGATGATATGAATGGGTTTGTTAGGATAATTGGGCGATGTCGTGTAGTGTCTTCTGAATGTGTATCACTTGTACTAGTTGTCTTCTGCCTTTATCTGTAAATTTTGAATTCCTTAGCTGAAGTTGTTGTTTCCATAGGAGAATCACTATCTTTGGGCCTTTAATCTTTTCTTTCTTCTCTTAGAAGAGTATGTGATGGTGTGGATGTTATAACCTATTCCTATGCTTCCTGAAGTGTGTTTTCCTGCCATTCATCTAGGTTCATAAATTGTTCTATCTCAGGCCTAGGAGTATGAGTATATGGGGTAGTTTTTAGTTCTAGCCTTAGTTTTGAAATTACTCCTAGGGGATCATAAGACCAGGTGAAACTAAGCTTAAAGTTCATCTGTCTAAGGAGATCTTTTGCTTTCTTGCATGTTTTCTAGCATTACAAATAAAGGGCCCTACTTGAGTTTTAATCTTAAATTGAGCCTTTTTCTTTACTTCTATGAAATGTAGTTGATCCATGTTGATCATTTGTCTGATATGCTCTAATGAAAATATACAAATAGGAACAAATTTAAGTAATTTGAATGGAGGCAGCTCACATCCATATATCCTAATCTCTGTATAATTTTGGTATAAATACTAATCTCCCATTTTGGTCTGCTCAATGAGATGGAGGATTTTCCTAATCTCTGTCCCAATTCTTGGTTTTGCATCACTGTTGAATAAACATGTAGCAACATATAGTAATTGATCTACAAAATCACTGAATGTGAATTCAATGGTGTTCCTCCTCACCGGGGAAGTCCAATGGATGACTGAGTGTGGATTCCCTTGACTGTCCATCTTCTATAGAGGAAAGGAAAACCTCTCTGACTTATTAAACAAAAACAAGTATACTAAAACATAGGCATACTTGAATACTCCTTCTGTAGGCAATTTCACGAACTGATCATGAATTGACTCTGCTAAGTATCCACTGTAATTAGAAGGCTTTTCATTTGTGGAGAAAATTGACAAAAAACTTATTAAGACCTCATCGACCCACTGATCAAAATGATAACCTAACAGACATGAGGCAATGGATATAATTTGCTTGGTCATTTCTAGAAACATAGATGACTGATAAGGTGGATTGGTTTTAGGTAATTGGGCATCTTCTGGTAAAAAGGTTTCAAAAATTCTAGCTCTCTGGGGAAAGTCCATACTTTTGTAAATGTCCATGAGGGATTATGGAGAAAATGAATGTAAGGGCTCAGTGTTTTGAATCTGCAGCATTTGGTTGATTGACTTAGTAGTAATGGTAAAGAGAATTTCATTGTTTTTAGAAACTGTTGCTCATTGAGTGGGAATATAACTATCATGGCACCATACAAGAAAATCTAGGAAATGGTGGGTCTGTGGAATACTGAACTGGGGTAAGGACGATTGCTAGAGGTTTATTTCATCACTTTGGTCAATGAATTTATGTTTTAACCAACTGTGGAGCTCATAGATATCGAACTCATAGTTGGTTTCAACAATTTTAAAGTATTGGTCGACTAAAGATTGATGATCTAAATCAATGGTAGGGGGCAACATGGGGTTTTCCATAACATTTGATTTCTTTTTAGAAGCCATGACTGCAAAAAACAAGGGTGAAAACAACTATTTACCCGAAAAAATTGATGGTTTTGTGTCGACTAACAGGTAGCAATGTGTTGAAATCTTAGCTGATGACTTGGGCAGCAGTTCAGTCTGGTATTGGTCACAATTGGTTGCTTTTTGGTTCGGCAAGGCAAGGGACGATAATCAGCCAGACAGCTTCAAAGAAAAAAAAAACAAGAAGAGTCTTTGATTGGTTAAATCTTTTTATTGGGTAATACCCGTTAAATGGCACAGGAGAAGCATTTATTTGCAACGAGATTTTTTTAATAGGTTTCAGAATTGACGTATGAGGGAGTGACAAGTGGTAGGATAGGAATGGATGAGGTTTAGTTTGAAAACAGAAGGAGCGGAGGTGTAACGATTGGTTGAATGTAGAAAGGTGGATCTCGAAGGGGGGGTGCGAAGTGACTGTAGAGAGGGCACATGGCACAAGTGGTTTCAGGGCGAACCACTTTTTCGCACCCCCTCGATGATTAAACATCGGAGGGGCTAGGGGTGTGGAGTAACTATACCACTGTTGATCTCTACACTCGGGATCTCCAACTGTTGAAAGCTTTAAACACTTTAACGAGAAATGACAAAAGGTCGCATGTCATTATTTATTTACACATAACTTTAGTTTAGGTTTAATCTCGTCATGCTTACAATAATTTAAACCCAATTAAAAAAAAAAAAAACTAAACGAGCGACATTTAAACTAGCCCACTTTGTTTCATGGGATTTTTATTATTTTCTATTTTTTCTTTTTTTCTTTTTCTAATTTTCTTTTCTCCCTTTTTTACTATATATATATATATATCTCAAACGTATAACTTATCAAAACAAATAATGTTACAACAAGTTCCATCTTGTTAGTCAAAAAAATGTTGAGCCTTTGGACCTTGTTCAAGACCCATACTGCAAAAGGAATCAAGTCAGTTTTGGTTTATTGGACTAAAGAAAACTATAACAAGGGTCAAAGGGAAATGGACAAGCTGATTTATGTGCAACCAATTAAGGAAGTAAAAGGTTGTAAATGTAGATCTCTCATTGACAACCTGACTCAGAGAGTGGATGCAATCCAAATGGACATCTTCACACTCAGGTGGAAGCAAAATGAATAAGGAGCAACCATCAACAATGAAATGTATGGAATCCATAGTTTGAAGCATTAGGCAAACCATCAAGATGACAAGATGGATACTCTCTGTTCACTTCCTTAATACAGGTATTTATCCAATTTACACTCAAACCCTGTAATTTTGGTTTTCTACTAAAAATTCTACAAGAAATGGGAAAATTCAGTTCTAATCCAAGTCTGTGTTCGCCATATAAAGTCTTCAACCTGCTGCCTTGCTTATTTTCCATAGAATTCCCCCAATTCCCTTTTTGAATCCACAAGAACCAAAGATGGAAACCCCTATAGCCCTGAATGTAGCACCCATGAACGCTCCCCACAAAGACTTAGATTATCTACCTCTGGCCAATAAAGATTTTCAGATAAAAGATCTATTTGGTGATAAAAACCATCTTCAGGTTTTCTGCCAAGTCAGAGATAGTTATTTGAATAAGTCTGACATTTTTGGACTGTGGGAATCTAACCTTCCCATGTATTTCCTCCTCTCAGTCCATGTTTTCCCAAACATAATTCATCAATGTTGTGCTAATTATGATCCTAACCATAGAGCCGTTATGTCCCCAAGCCAAATAATCTTTTTTCCCATAACTACTCAATCCATTAATGAGATGTTGCAATTCCACTCCAGTCAGCCCCTCACCCCTATTTCCATGGGATATTTACTTGAAAAAGCATCTCAGTTGTCCCAATTAGAAGTAAGCCATATTGGTCAAATTTTCATGTTACCAAAGCACCAACCCAAAGGTCCACCTCCTTATCTGCAAACTTGCTTCACTGAAACTGGAAGACTCATTGTTGATATGATATCCCTGATTATGGGATTTAACTCTAGTGAATATGTTGATGATATCACCCTAGTGTTACTATCAATCTTTACTCCAGGACAACCCCCTGTTGTCAGATATGACTATGCCTCATATATTGCCAACAGAATCCATGACCAATTCTTGAATTTGGAAAGGGAAGGAGTTTTCAAATACACCTCTTTCTTATACCATCTTATGTTATATTATCAGTCAGATAACTTTCCTTTCCCTATCAAGAAACTTGACACCAAAGGAAATCCGAGGTCTGCTATCTTTTGGAGTCCAATCTTTCACAATACCAGTGAGTCCCCTTACACTTATAGTGAGTTCATTGATCTATTTGTACATTCAGCAACCACTTTGTTGACAGGAGTTTCCCCCCCTAGGATCAATGGTGACATGAAGAAGATTCTCTAGCTCTTTAAGTAGTACATGATAGGTGACTGGTACCTATACAAAAATCACACAGAAATCAGGATGTATGGGCGTGAACTTTGCCATTTTAAGTTACCCAAGTATGTTGCCATGAGATTATTTGCATTGGAGTATTTCAGGTAGATCATAAATGCAGATTTAGTCCATTTTTGTGGTGCCAAGAAGAAAGCTCAGCTAAGAATTAAGAACCAACTAGGGCCTTTTGTCATCAACACCAGGGATGTATGGAAAGAAGCTGAAAAAATTATAGAAGATCACTTTAGACTACAAAATAGTTTTAGGTGGGTACCATATGACCCCAACAGTTTTATATGTGACAGAAGGATGAAGAACAGGTTATCCCCATATATTCACCATAGGATCCCACAAATTGAGCAGTTTGCAAACTTGGATGAATGGATAGAGGGGATCCTAGTAGAAGATGTTAGTGAGCAGGTCAATATAGAAAATGCTATGAGAGGTCTTGAGAAAACCCTTGACCTGGATTCTTTTGGGCAGGTACCATTTTAGCTGTCTCAAAAATCAGCAATTAGTGCATCCACTGTTGGAACCTCTCAACAGCCTCCACAGGAAGTCAACATTCGAGCCACAGGAATATCCAAAGGCAAGGAAGTAGAGACCACAAAACAACCTACAATGTCAAATCAGCTTGAAATTTCCAAAGAACAAGGTCAAGTGCCAACTCCTCCAGCTCAAACCAATGTAGTAGAAAGTTCAGTTTTGTAAACTCCTCTAAATGAGGAAAGAAATAAAAAGAGGGATAGGAAAACCACCACCCCTACCAGTGGATCCACAGGACAGCCAAGGACAAAAAGACAGACTGAACCCTTTGTCAGAAGAGGAAATAGTTGAAGAGACTACAGACAGCCAAAGAGAAGAAAGAGTAGTTAGCCAGCAAACTTCCCCATTGGGAGTAACATCCACTAGCTCACAGAGGCAAGAGCTAGAAAGACAACAGAGTGTAGAAGTATCATCCCCCAGGCCACAAAGTAAAGAGGCCTTAGATATCAAGAAGACATTCACAGAAATAAAGGCCAGGAATAACCCAGAGAGGCTTTAAATGTACAATCAATATTTAAAAATGCCCCCCACGAATCAGCAAAGACTAATGTCAGCCTATGACATTAAAGAGGGCAAGATGATAATGTGTTACTTCAAGCCAAAGGTGCAACAACCTCAGTCAGTAGCAAATTACATCAGAACTAACTTGGAGGTCTTGGCCAAGGATATTCATCCTATGGATCAAATTGAACTTCACAAGCAAACTGGAGAAATAGTCTATTCCACATTGGTTGGTAAAGCAATGATGGCTCACAAGCTACAAAATTCCTTGGATAATATAACTGCCCAACTACACTTGGAGAAAGCCTCCTCCCTGGCCAAGGATAACAGAATAAAATCATTAGAAGAAATCATCATTGGATTGGGACATGATCCCAAAGATGCTAAATGTATAGAAGCATTGATCAAGAAGAAAAAAGAAGATATTGCTGCCCTAAGGAAACAGCTAAAGCTACCTCCTTCAAGGCATCCACAGACTGCTGAGGTTATAAAACAGAAATCTGAAGAAGAGATGATGGACCTACTCTTAAAACTCAATGAAAGATTGAATGACACAGAGCAGGCGTTAGAAAATGCACTGAAGGACAAGCAGGGAGAGTCGACCTCTCAGCCTCCTGAAGTAATACCAATAGTCTCAACAGCAGTCCCCTCTACACTTGGGACAGTCTTAGCCCCAAACATCCCAGCAGCCACAACAAAGGTGGTCACAGGTACAGTTACAGTAGGAACAACACCAAGCAGCAGCGCCAATTTGAGCACAGAAGAGCTGATAAAGGCAATGGAAGACATGAGACTACAAGTTTCAGAATTAAAACAGGTTAAAGAATAGTTGGCTAAAATGAAAAGAAATTATGATCTCTCAAAAATAAACGTTGTAGAAAAAACAAGGGAGATTAAAGCATTAAAAAAATAAAGTGAAATTATTAGAAAAAGATCTCACTTTTGACAAGTCTCTGGCAGAGATCAAGAAAATCCTTTGGGCCAACATCACTCAATCTATAAATGATGTTTGGCCATCCATCCAAGTGATCTTTGAACAAATTGATCTAGTGAAAGCAGCACAAGGAGAAATTCAAAAGACAAGAGCTAAATGCCAGATGAAACCAACCGGCTTATACACTTTTTGAATAACAGGACTAAGGAACAATTGGAAGAACTTGGCATAGCCGACAGGACAGATACTATTTTAGAAATCAAAAGGGTGTTAACTAAGAAAACTTTGATGCAGAAATTAGAGAGAAGATGCCAAGATATGCAGGTGGAAATCAATTCTTTTATGGAGAAGTTCACTATTTTGCAGAATAAAGGGCTACCAAGTCTTTTGGTAATCAATGACAGATTAATGAAGCACATAGATTATGTAGACAAATTGAATAAGTATGCTAACAATCAAGCTAGTTCATCAACAAGTGCTTCAAGAATAAAAGCACTCCCCACTGGGCGAGATTCGTTCGATTCCCAGTGGAGTCACCACTATGTTATCACTCAGATTTTCCCAGAAGTTGTAAGAAGGGGAAAGAGGTCTGAGGTAACCACAAACCAATCTTTTAGATACAAAATCTAGCCAATCTGTATCCAGAGATGACTCTCTCTTTAAGTTTTAGCTTTGTTTTGAAAGATATTAGGCTAGTTATGAAGTTTAGGAGGTTTGTTTGAGTTCGGGTGGTGAGATTCAATAGCAGAGGGGTAGGATTGACTAGTTTAGGCCATTGGGCTAATGGAGTCAAAGAAGATGGCTTAACTGGATTTGGTTTTTTAACAAAGAATGGTTTCACAGGGCAAGATGGTCAAACAGGGAACAAACAAACACTTGGAATAAATGGAATGGTTTCAAAATAGGTGAAGGGTAGTTAAGAATTCTTCAGCATATTTAAAGAAGGAACTTGAATGATTACTACTAAAGAGCAGTTAAGTATTCTTTAACAAATAATCAAAATGAAAGAACTAGAAAACACGAGCAATTAAGATTTCACTGTTTATACTAATTCAGAAGAAAACATAAGGAACAATAACGATTGAAAACAGAGTGCAGTTAAGCATATTCTGAATTACTCTTTTTCGTTTATCATTCAGATGTGAAACAAAGATGATATAATAAACAAGGAAAACTTTAAAAACATAAGGTATAGAGGACTTATTGATCCGGTGTTTGATTCAAGAAATCTGTGAAAAGTCCCTTGCATCAATTTTTTGTCCAGCAAGCCATACAAAAGTTTGGTCCAACAACACTTTATTCCAAAATAACCAATATTACAGCAATGTATATGAGTCCACCCTCAATACTCCAATTGAAGGGATATTTATACAAAAAAATTTACAACAAATATCTCATAACAGAGTGAGATATATTCTAGGATGACTAAGAATAAGTTACAAGAAAACAGAGACAACTAGTCTCGAAGATAAGAGAAAGGTAAACTGATGTTGTGTTGTTCCTTTTCTTGCTGAGTGTGCTGGAGGCAGGCCCTATAATTTGGCTTGTACCTCCTTCAAGGCATCCATAGACTGCTGAGGTTATAAAATAGAAATCTGAAGAAGAGATGATAGACCTACTCTTGAAACTCAATGAAAGATTGAATGACACAGAGCAGGCATTAGAAAATGCACTGAAGGACAAGCAGGGAGAGTCGACCTCTCAACCTCCTAAAGTAATACCAATAGTCTCAACAGCAGTCCCCTCTACATTTGGGACAGTCTTAGCCCCAAATATCCCAACAGCCACAGCAGAGGTGGTCACAGGTACAGTTACAGCAGGAACAACACCAGGCAACAGTGCCAATTTGAGCACATAAGAGCTGATAAAGGCAATGGAAGACATGAGACTACAAGTTTCAGAATTAAAACAGGTTAAAGAATAGTTGGCTAAAATGGAAAGAAATTATGATCTCTAAAAAATAAACGTTGTAGAAAAAACAAGGGAGATTAAATCATTAGAAAATAAAGTGAAATCATTAGAAAAAGATCTCACTTTTGACAAGCCTATGGCAGAGATCAAGAAAATCCTTTGGGCCAACATCACTCAATCTATAAATGATGTTTGGCCATCCATCCAAGTGATCTTTGAACAAATTGATCTAGTGAAAGTAGCACAGGGAGAAATTCAAAAGACAAGAGCTTTGTCAGGACAAATGCCAGATGAAGCCAACCGACTTATACACTTTTTGAATAACAGGACTAAGGAAAAACTGGAAGGACTTGGCATCACCGACAGGACAGATACTATTTTAGAAATCAAAAGGGTGTTAACTAAGAAAGCTTTGATTCAGAACTTAAAGAGAAGATGCCAAGATATGCAGGTGGAAATCAATTCTTTTATGGAGAAGTTCACTATTTTGCAGAATAAAGGGCTACCAAGTCTTTTGGTAATTAATGACAGATTAATGAAGCACATAGATTATGTAGACAAATTGAATAAGTATGCTAACAATCAAGCTAGTTCATTAACAAGTGCTTCAGGAATAAAATCACTCCCCACTGGCCGAGTTCTCTATGACAGCTTAAAGAACTTATTCTATCTTGAGCATGAGATAAAGCACTTGTTCCCAATCCAGTCTACCTTTTTCAGATATACAGAAACTGATGAGACCCTGAGGAAACTTCAAAAACATAGATTGCCAACAAAAATGGTGGGAAGACATGTTGGAAATTTTGTAAATTTATCCTCAGTAAAATGTAAATTTTGGGTTATTTATTATAGTAGGATGAACAAAGATGAACAGAGATCAAACAGGTCGAATTGTATCAGAACAGATAAAGAGTATTAGTCAAAACAGGGCTGCCAGCACAAAGTTACTAAAGAAGACAGCAGCAAGCCAAATTATAGGGCCTGCATCTAGCACACTCAGCAAGAAAAGGAACAACACAACATCAGTTTACCTTTCTCCTCTCTTCGAGATTAGTTGTCTCTGTTTTCTTGTAACTTATTCTTAGTCATCCTAGAATATATCTCACTCTGTTATGAGACATTTGTTGTAAATTTTTTTTGTATAAATACCCCCTCAATTGGAGTATTGAGGGTGGATTCATATACATTGCTGTAATATTGGTTATTTTGGAATAAAGTGCTGTTGGACCAAACTTTTGTATGGCTTGTTGGACAAAGAATTGATGCAAGGGACTTTTCACAGATTTATTGAATCAAACACCGGATCAATAAGTCCTCTATACCTTATGTTTTTTAAGTTTTCCTTGTTTATTATATCATCTTTGTTTCACATCTGAATGGTAAACGAAAAAGAGTAATTTAGAATATGCTTAACTGCACTCTGTTTTCAATCATTATTGTTTCTCATGTTTTCCTCTGAATTAGTACAAACAGTGAAATCTTAATTGCTCTTGTTTTCTAGTTCTTTCATTTTGATTATTTATTAAAGAATACTTAACTGCTCTTTAGTAGTAATCATTCAAGTTCCTTCTTTAAATATGCTGAAGGATTCTTAACTGCCCTTCACCTATTTTGAAACCATTCCATTTATTCCAAGTCTTTATTTGTTCCCTGTTTGACCATCTTGCCCTGTGAAACCATCCTTTGTTAAAAAACCAAATCCAGTTAACCCATTTTCTTTGACTCCATTAGCCCAATGGCCTAAACTAGTCAGTCCTACCCCTCTGCTATTGAATCTCACCACTTGAACTCAAACAACTCCTAAACTTCATAACTAGCCTAGTATCTTTCAAAACAAAACTAAAACTTAAAGAGAGAGCCCTCTCTGGATACAGATTGGCTAGATTTTGTATTTAAAAAATTGGTTTGTGGTTACCTCGGACCCCTTTCCCTTTCTTACAACTTCTGGGAAAATCTGAGTGATAACACTCTCTATCAAGAAATTTTAGAGTTAAAGGAGCAGTTCAAGCAATGGACCATAGCTTTAATGAGCTATAGTTAACACAAGCTTTCAATAAGCAGCTAAAGGTCTAGACCTAAATGAGCCACTCCAAGATGGAAACTAGTTAAGTGATATCATGCCATAATGTAGTAGTTAATGTTCTTCAGATATAGTTTTTGGAGGGGACAATTCTGTAAGATCTATACTTGCAAAATACCCAATTTTGTGGCGCAATGGCATTGTTGGAAACTGGTTGTCATTGATGTCAACTCAATCAAAATCTAGAACAAGCCCTGCTTTCCTCGTTCTTGTTATGGCATATGACTGTGAATTTGCAACCAAGGTCATCATCATCTGATAATACTCATCATGTTGTTTCTAACGATAGGTGGTACACAACATAACTCCTCACAATTGAGGAGATATGTCTTCTCAAAGTTGAAGCCCCGAAAGTATGGTCATGATGCGCCCAAATTTGAATAATGTTTTGGTCCAATTTTAGCATAAATATTCATAGCAATAAATGATGCTTATGGGCCATGGCTATTACAAAGTGTTGACCAAGTCGACCTTCCAAAAGTGAAAATTTTAAATTGTGAAATCAGTTAAGGTTGGACCCATTAAAAAATAAATTTATGAAATTGATTTTTGAGGTAGGCTTCAATTTTAAGGGTGTTTTAGGGCAAGTTGGCCCCTTTCATACCCATTCTTCATGTATATATAGGGTACTCAGTTGCCCGCTTGCAAAATCATCAAATTTCACTTGCATGATCTTTTGTATTCTCTCTGAAATTTCTGAGGCTAGGGCAACACACAAATTAGAAGAAGAAGGTTGGGGTTTTCAAGGGCTTTTGGGCTTGAATGTTTATGTTTTTGTATGGTGATACACTGGTTTCTGAGGCATGAACTAAGGCATTTGCTGAGCAATTTTTTGACCCTCCTAAGGTGTGATGAGAGGCACTTCTTGAGGCTAAATTTGGCATGTACTGAGGCTCTTCCTAAGGTAGATTATGGGCGATTCCAAGGCAATATTTAGGGCTACATTAGAAGTTATTTTGGCTTAATTTGAGGCCAACTTTGAGGTAATTTTCATCATTTTTGAGGCAGATCTAAGGCAAATTTTGGACGCCCGTTTAAGACCAAATTAGGGTAGAAACCTGGGTCTATTTAGAGGTTAAATTTAGGCCTGTAAAAGTCGTAGGCCAAGGGCTGAGATAGACCTATTTTAGGTTACAAGAGGAGGCCTGTCTTGGATGCAGCTGAAGGTCGAATTGTTGTAGGAGGAACCCAAGCTTCAAGGAAATCTTTGAGGGTCTTTTATGAGATTTAACCAAGTTGAGTTGCTAGGCTAGTGTGCAACTTGTTTTTGAAGTTAAAGGTAGAATTAAAACACAGTTTGAAGGGCTAATTAAAAGTGCAATCCTGAGACAAAATTTGAAGCAAAAGTAAAGGGTCAAGGCCTATTGAGCAAGGATAGAATCAAAGGTTAAGGTGTGATTTGACCATAAGTTTAAAGGGTTGATTAAGGGCATTTCCAAGGGCAAAACTCTGGTAGCAGAAGGCAAATCAGTGACAACAAGTTAAGGCTCATCTTCCTCTATGGTATGATCCCTTACAATTTTTTTGAGGTATGAGGCATAATCTTATGTTTGTTTCACTGTTGGGCTATATACATATATCTTTGTATATTGCAAGTTAAAGTGTGGTTAAAGTCTGATCTACAACATCATTTAAAGAGTAGTCCTAAAGGTTGTTTGTTCAAGATTTGAGCAGCTTGTTAACTAAACACGACTGCATTTAACCTGAATAGAATATTGTTTTCTCAAGTTCAGACAGTGACACAATGACAAGTTGACATATATCATTGTAATCAATAATAAAGTTATATGTTTGGATATTGTTGTAAGTGGGTCATTATCCCTGGTATGGGAGCCCACAAATATTTATTTTTATCTTCTATTTAAGAGAGGCAAGGTGGTGAAAGGCAATGATTGAAGTTTCTTTCAGGTTGGAGCCTGAGAACACTTTAGGGTGGCAGGGTGGTGCTACAGCAGCGGATTGATACTACCAAGGGTGTTGGAGCATCTTTTCAGTTGAAGCTGATAGAACTAGGGTGTTGGGGCTTCTTGATAAACTTAATGCTTTCTAATTGAGTACTAGGGAGGCAGAGCTCCCCTTCAGTTAGAGCTCAAAAATTATTGTACTCATCATTTATATTAGAAAGCATTTGTTGGTTTTTCTCCCTTAAGGGTTTACACCTAAAAATTTCTTATGTATTGTTCATGTGATGTGATGTGTTGTTGATTATCTTATTTGATTTGTGGTAATGATATTTAAATCAAATTTAAGTGAAATAGTGATTCACCCCTCTTAGTATTTCTAACAAGCATGTTTTAGATTATAGCTTTGTATATATCCTAGATAAGAGGCACAATATAGAAATTTTGAAATAGAACCGATGTACCACCTGATGTATTTGCCACGACTAGGCACATATTTATAATATAAATACTCTTTTTGGTTTTAATTTTTTATAGAAGATAATATATTAACTCTTATAAATATTTCCATTTAGATTATATATTTTGATAAGATCTAGATTAAATTTATTTTTTTTGTTTGTTTGTCAAGTTGTGTAATTCTCCAAGCTTGCCCGTGGCTTGAGGAGCCACGACCTAGGGGCATCTACTCCATCAAAGTCACGATCCTCTAGGCTTGGCCCATGGCTTGAGGAGCCACGACCCATGGATATCTAATCCATCAAAGTCATGATCCTCCAAGCTTGGCCCGTGGGTTGAGGAGCCACGACACAAGGGCATCTAATCCGTCAAAGTCACCCAGGTATTACACCCGACTTGAGCCACACCAGCCCTAAGTTGACTGGATTTTTTAGTACGTCTTCTCCCTCTAGCATAGGACACAACCACCCCTTATGGTTTCACCCTGAGTCATCTCACTGTCCATGCTGATCCCCACTTGTGCCGCTAAAACTTGACACATATTAAATTTAATTTTAAAAACAAATTAAATTATTATTTTACTTTCCTTGCTGTCAAGTTTCGTTTGTATGGTTCTCTATATATGAGAGAACTATGAATTTTCAAATGCAAAGTCAAAGGCTTTCTTTGATCCCCGACTTTAGGGCGACATAAAAATTTGGTAACAAGAGGGTACGGCCACCCAGATGCAGAGAGAGCAAATTCGAACGGAGAAGATAATTATCTAGTTACAGGAGGGTAACGCCGCCGAGGTGCAGGGTGAGCAAATTCCAGGGGAGAGAAAAATGATGGATAGCAAATAAATTTTGACTGTGAATGACAACTAACCAGTGACTTCCATGGACGCATCTAAGAAAATAATTTGAAGGACATTGAAGTCTGTCTGGAATATAATGTACTGTCGTATCTCTGATCCGCAGCAATTTTTAAGAAATGATAAATAGCTAAGACCTATGTCATTCTGGCAGAGCAAGATCTTTGCAGTTGTTGTGGCGAATATGCCGCTGATGTGCAGAGAAAACAAATTCGAAGGGGGAGAAAAATAATGGATCACAATTCTTTTTGGACTGTGCAGGACAGCTAAGTAGTGATTTCCATGGACGCATTGAAGAAAATAACTTAAGGACATTGTGAAGTCTACCTGGAATATAATGAACTGTCCTATTTCTGATCCGTAGCAACCTTTGGAAAAGGAAAAAAGAACCCAAGACCTAATATCATTCTGGCAGCTAGATTTTTGCAGTTCTTTGTGGTGAATGAGGGAAGTCAGGATGGGCCGAACAACATCTTCTTCCTCGGTTGAAATGCAATCAGTTCTGCAGCTGGCAGTGGTTTCAAGGATCCTGGTGCTGAGTTTGATTGTGATATGGAGATGCATAGCTACTTCATATGACACATCGTCCTCTTTGAACCCACCTTGTCTGTCAACAACAACAAAATCAATCATTGATCCCCATTCTCCATTGATTTTGGAGAACGAGAGACATATATGTGGTGTTTGGAGCCAGTTAGGCAAGGCCATAGAGGGAAGTGTTGTGTGGGATTCAGTATATTATGTGAGGATTGCGCAGTGTGGGTACGAATATGAACAATCCTATGCTTTTCTCCCATTGCTTCCTCTCTGCATGCGGTTTTTATCAAAAACAGGTACTTACTTCTCTCCTGTGTAACTGGCTGCAATCCAACTGCTCGTTGTTTTGTATTAAAAGTGCTCCTTAACGAAGCATAGATCACGCCGGTACTCAGATTTAGTTTCGTGATATGCACTCAATTCATAAGCTTTTCACTGCTTTTGTGGGAATAAGCTGAAATCTAATGCTTTGATGTTTCGATTATGCAGTTTTTGCTCCATTAGTTCCTTTAATGGGATACGGGGCAGTATTGGCTTTGTCTGGGTATATTCTCAACAACATTGCCTTTGTGTTCGCAGCCCTCTTCCTATACAAGTAAGCCCCCCACATACCATATTCATCTTATTGGGGAACGCAATAAAAATGTTTTAGGAACAAGATTGCTGATGAAATTTATCTTGCAGCGCTACAAAAGAGGGGGAACTAGGGATTTCTATTTAGTTTTTCCTGGGATTAAATCAAAGGGAGATGTTCATCTGTGTATGCAGCACATTAGCACCTTTAGTTGGAAATTTGCTTTTAAGTTTGGAGGTTGTGATTAATAGTAGGCAATCCATTAATAGTCCCCGGGGAACGCCACTCACTTCCTCTCATTCAGAGTAAAGTGGGCGAAGTAGACTATTGGACACTAACTCCGCAGGAACATTGTGTGAAGTGCACATATGCAGAGGCAGCCAGCCTGGGAACTTGACCCGAAGTCCTTATGCTTGCTATTCGGAGCTCTCAACCACTTGAGCTAGCCCACTGAGCTTGAGGCCCACACAGTTGCAATGTCTTGAATAGTTATTAGTTAATTGAACAAGTCAACCGGTTTTTTGCTTTTCACGTTAGACTGAGTGTAGGCATATTTTACTTGGCTTGTATAATCTAAGCTTATGAACATTTTTTTATCTGAATCATGTTTGCAACATCCTGTAAATAAACAAAATTCAAACATAGTTTGACACCTACCCAAATGTGCCCTTTGCCAGGCTAACACTTATTGTTTTCAAAGATTCCAAGGCGGCCTTGCGTGCAACATCTCTTTTCTGTTTCAACCCAGCTTCAATATTCTATTCTTCAATGTAAGCCTCTTCCTTGGTAGTAGGTACTCTATTCTAATTTTGGCAGTTGTTTACGCCAAATAGCAACAAGCCCTATTGGGAGTTGTTGAGGTTTCTGGTATTTTGTGGGGAGAAATGCTATGATTTGTTACTTATAGTCTGCAACAGGTTATCGTTATGATTTGACAGATATTCAGAAAGTTTATTCTCTCTTCTATCATTCGCTGGTGTCTACTACTTTCTCTCTGGAGTAAATTGGAAGGCATTGCTTTTATTTGCCATGTCCAGTGCTGCCCGATCAAATGGTGTGATAAATGCGGGCTTCTTTCTGTTTCAGGCAATGCATCATTCCTATGATGCATTTTTCAAGCAAAATCAGACCTTGGTAAGTTTGTTCCTGTGATCTCAGGAGTCAGAACCAAGAGGATGTTTAAGTTTATTTCTGATTCTTCTCTTCTTGCTTCTGACTAATATAATGGAATGCAAATGGCTAGTAGGAAGTGATGGTGCCAAAGTCAGACTTCACTGCCTGAAAGTTTGCTTGTTACTTTGAAGTATCTTAGTGTTCAAAAGTGTTTACCCATCTTGGAAGTTAGCACTAATTAGAAAAATGCAGCTTTTATGAATGATGATTAACAGACATAGGATAGTAGAGCAAGAAAGGAGGGAATTCCTCACCTTACAATTCTTGTTTAGCTTGCCAGATATTCGGTAGAATTTATCACCATTCCTTACCAGGTTAGTTTCTATTCCTGATTGTGTGATGAGAGGTTTTGGCAGATTCCCATTGTCAAAAATTAGAACGGACTCCAAACTTGTAAAAGTATGGGAAAAAAACCCTGTTGGGAGGCATTTAAACCCAACGTTTCAGACTTCTATAAGGTGAGTCCATCACCAGGGAATCACATTGCAATGATTGGGATGAGTTCGGATTCATGATAGAGAGTTTATAAATACTGATAAGTGGAGCAATTTATGGGGGAAATGAGTGAGGTCCACTCACTATCCATCAAAACCACAGTCCCTTCATTAGACCAATCCAAAAAGTATTCTAATGTTGACACAGCTGGTTTATGAATGGCTTACATGTGTTGCCTAGCTTCAGCCTGTTGTCTCTGTTTATGTATTGTTTCACTTCTCGATTTCCAGTCTTCTCTTATTTTTCTCTTTATGTAGTGTTCTTGTCTGGCAATTAGTTTTGCATTTTCTATCCAAATTTGATGAGAAGAGTCATGCGAGGTTTCCTCAAGGGCCGATTTAGAAGCTTGATCTCTTAATATATCAGTTGCATGCTCTTTCTAATGGACTCGTAACGATCTACTGTTTTCCCCAACATAGACTCTGCTGCATACTCTACTGGTCCTTATTGAATGCTATATGTAGCCTTCTATAATATGGCAGCCTGTCTTACCATTTTACTAAATACTTATCAAGAGGTCAGGTACAACTCTAAATAAAACAACCTCGTCATCCCAAAGTAAAGAGGGAATATTAGAATTGGAAAAATGGTTCAGGCTTAAGTATTTTGCTTGTATAGCTTGGTCTTTGAACATTACTTGGAAAAAAATTGCATCATAATTGCCAAGCTGGAAACAAAAATACCTTTTTTTTATGTGCAGCAGCACCAGAGCAAAAATCTTCACCTTTTTCAGCTAAATGTCCCCCAATCCTCATGCTAATTATTGAATTATCATAACTGCAAAAAAGTTTTGACTATTCCAGCCCATGGCAGATCAGGAAAACTGACTCAAAAACAGAATTTATGATTGTTCATACCTATGTGTCTGCTCTACAAACACAGTGATTTATACATATGAAAAGATGATAGATAGCAAAGAAATTGTATGTATGACCGAGTTTCAGTTGAAGTGTCCCTATCTGTCTCCAGGGAGTATAGCTTGCTAGGTTCTAAGAGGAGACTCTCCTTAGACAGGCTATCGGCCTTCTCATTCAGCTCTGGGAAGACATGAGTTATAGTCAACCTGGTGAAAACAGAGGTGATCTCCTTCAGGTGATTTGTAGTTGCCAACAACTCGATATTTTACTTGTTAGGAATGTTGCATCCATTTCACTACCAAGGAAGAATCTCCAAAGACCTGAAGTTCTCTTATCCCTCTATCAAATGCTTTTCTCAGTAGAGTTTTTAATGCCAACAGCTCTGCAAGATTGTTAGTTCCCCTTCTTGAGTTCACTTTGAAAAAAATATGGTGAGTTTCAGAGAAATATAGAATGCTACCTACACTACAGGTCCCTTCAAATAACCCCCATGCTAAAATTGGCAACTAGGGCCAAATTCCACCTTGGGACAGCTCATTTGATGGAGATGATGATTGCATTAAATTCCTCTTTATGAGAAGACCCAAATTGATATAAAGATCATCTAATTCGGACAAGCAGAAGTGTGTTTTTGAATTTATGCCCCCAAGTGCAAATTGTTCAGGTCGGCCATACCATCATGTAGGCTCATGAAGCCCACTGGACGTGTCACTTCACCCTCAACGACTTGTATAAATACAAGTGACCTCTCACTTCATTTGGCATCATCATCACTCACACATTCTTCTCTTTCCTTCTCTCATTGGTTCGTACAGCGATTGGGCATTCTTTCTCTCTCACACGTGTGGCACAAGGAGGTCGAATTTATGGACATAATTGCAGGGCTGAAAATTTCAAGAGTTGACCAAGTTTGACCAACGTTGACCAGGGATTCTTTGGCTAGTTTTGACTGCGATTTTTGGAAGATTATTTCTGTTTCTCTATGTAGGTTTTAACCCCGTACAGAAATTACCTGCATACGAATTCTAAATCACAGGAAAAATAAAAATGCGAGAGCACATAAAACACATATACACAGAGATTTCCCACTGGATCCCAAAACCGGGACTACCAGCTTGATTTATCATTATTTTCCTTTCAATGTTACAATACATATTTATACATGCCGAAGCATCCAATACCATGGACCGAAAAACCATCCCGTCCAAAACCATTGACCGAAAACCATCGCGTCCAAAAACATGTGCGAAAATCATGCACAAAACCATAGGTGGGTCCGCCCAACCTAACATAGGGTCCAAAACCAAAATTTTCCGGGGCGCTGCCTCGGACCCCATAAAGTGGGTTACGGGTACCCCTCAAACCCCCTGTTAACTATGTGGAAAGAATATAACACAACCCAACAATCTCCCACTTGTTGTTTTCTTTCCACAGGGGGCCACATGAGAGCTTAGTCATTTTTCCAGCCCTGAACCACCCATTGTTTCTCTACACCAAGAGAACTTCTCAGAGCTCACAGATGTTGTCAATGCATCTGCAGTATTCTTCAAAGTGTCCACCTTTACCAGCAACACCTTTTTGTCTTCTATCATATCCCTCACAAAGTGATACTGAACATCAATGTGCTTTGTCTTTGAATGATAAGCAGGGTTCTTTGCCAAGAAAATTGCACTTTGGCTGTCACAGTCTATCCTTATAGCTCCTTGTACTAACCCCATACTTGAACACAATCTCTGCAACCAAACTTCTTCCTTGCTTGCATGAGTGGCT
>APFE030910712.1:3864-18634 GCA_000404065.3 Pinus taeda | reverse complement strand
TTACATGTACTTGATGATCATTCGATGTATATGGATCCAGTTTGAAAATTTATGAAAAGTGGTCCTTGAAAAGAAGTAGGGGGTTGTAGCTCCCTTTCAGGAGAGACTGGAAAACGAGAGAGAGTTGTAGCTCTCAGCAGGTTGCAGCCTGCATACTGGTAAAGGACTGCACCAGTACAAGACCATTGTAAAAGGAGTTTCTAAATTGAAAGAAGATAGAGACATATTGCAGCAGGTGGTTTTCACCCACATTGGGTTTCCACCTTATATCTGGTGTTCTTTGATGTGACTGTCTGATTTTCTTGTTCATGCTCATTATTTATGGTATTGGTATGCAAAAATAATTCGAAGTATAAATAAGAAAGATTTGGTAAAAGAATTAGATAATACTGATTCACCCCCCCCTCTCAGTATTATTGTCAACACTAGTATGTTATAGAAAGAATTGAATACTCTCACGACTTCTTAAGGAGCCCATAATCCCTCTTCATCCTCTCTGCGAGGTCTTTCTCCCTAGTATTTACACCAAACTCCTTAGCTGGGTTCGCGTCTTTATAAGGCAGGTGTGTGATTCTTTGAATGAGCATGTTTGTAATTGGGATAGGCCCTCCTAGCCATAAACAACCATCATGCACCAACATGAGCAGCTAGTGCACAAATATCATATTGATGGGGGTCAGGTGGTAAAGTGGCACCTATAAAAATTTGAGTAACCTTGAGTGCTCAACACCGCAGACTCATTCCTCCATTTCCAATGTTGTAACACCTAATTTTGCATAATAGAACCTCCTCATATAATTGTCCACCGCCAAGTGTGGAAACCTAGTGCGACCTACGAGGTCCCAATCCTCCATTTTCAATATCGGATACGTGTGAGCCGAGGACCTTCAAAAGGGACCTGCTCAGGTAGCAGGGGCATAGATATGGTGAACTTATCAGAATTCGGGTCCTTCGTTACCTTTGCTTTTCCCTTCCATGAAGGGATATACCGTGGTATCACTTTCATGGGTTCTTCTCCTTCAGCATCAATATCTTCTGTTCTTGGAGGTTCTTTTGCCTCCAAGTCCACTACTTTCTCGGGCTGCTTATCTCTCTTCTGATTCTGTGCTTAAGAATTCTTTATAGGGGATGCACACACAGAAACTTGGCTTTTTCTACTTGTCCTTCGCAGATTGCTTTGATTTGGCAGATTGGCTATCTCTGGTAGGGGTAGGCTTCGACCTAGGTGACCTCGACACTATAGGCACAATAGCCGAAGCTTCCATACTTATAACTTCCGGGGCAGCTCTTTTGGAGACAACATCACCCATACTCATAGTTTCAACAGGACTTGGTGCAGACATTTGTCAAGAATAAACTTTTGGTTTATCGCTCGCAACTCAAAAAACGCAAGGCTCACAATGAAATCCTCCCAAAATGCTCGACTCATAGGTGATAGATAATGAAATTCACTAATAATTCTGAGAGCGCAAAGTGTTCTCTATTGGACTGGCACACGTAATTTATAGGGAGTTTTGAATTCAAATCCAACCATTCCGCCCAATTTCTAATAATAAATGTTGTTTTGGCGACAGATCTTCAAAGATTTTTGCCTTAAATTCCGCCATCCTGCTCCACTTAACCATCTTCTAGCCATCAAGTCATGAATAGTAACTGCAATGATCACTTTCCTACTATGTTGCGTGATACCTTCCCCCATAGCGCGGCTTCCTGAATTCTATCTCTGTCATTCTCCGTGTGGCCTCCTCACTGCATTGTCCTCCAAGCTAAGAAGTGTAGTTTATAGTCCCGTGCTTCGTTGGAACTGCCTGGAGCACTAAGACTATCCTGTTGTCATATAGTCATTGTATAGGATCCCCTGTATAAAATTTAAACCTACTCCCATTTACTATTCCTGAGAAGGGTTCCCCATTCAGCGTTGCAAGTTGAACTGCGCCTCCATCTGTAATTTCTTTGACAATATATGGCCCTAACCAATGCATATGGAATTTACCCAGAAATTTAGTGAATTTACTATCATATAACAGGACAAAATATTTTACCTTGAATGTGTGAAGCTTGATGTCGCAATCATGCCACGCTTTTTAACGTTCCTTTTGTACTTGTTGAAGAAATCCTGCGAAAAATCGATCTTCTTCGAGCTCTATTAGCTGCGTGAGTCATGCCTCCAAGACCTCGCGATCCACCATATCTGTTAGGGATGCTATGTGCAAACTAGACACAATGTACTCCATCATCATTACAACTTCGACCCCACAGAATAATCTGAATGGTGTTTTCCCTATCAGCTATTACAAGTAGTCCTATAGTCCCATAGTGTTGCAGGTACATGCACATCCCAGTCATTTCGATGCATGTTGTAGATATTTGTCAATGCCTTCTCCAAAATCTTATTGAAGGCTTCAATAGTTCCATTGGCTTGTGGATAATATGGTGTACTCTTCTGATGGCAGACCTTGAATTCTTCAGTCAACGCACTGATCATTTCGTTCAGAAAGTGCGTACCTCTGTCACTCATCAACACTTTCGGGTAACCAAATCTAGTTAATACATACTCAAACAAAATCTTTGTTGTTGTAGCCCCTGTACAATCCTTAACCAACTATGATTCCACCCATTTGGTTAAATATTATGTCGCAGTGATGATATAGCGCGCACTTGTTTTCTTTCTCGAGGGCTAAATTGGCCCAATGAAATCAATCGCCCATTTCTACAACGGCTGCAAAGATACTTGAGGATGTAATGGAAATTCATCCCTTCACGATGGTCTCCTAGTCCTTTGACATGCATCGCATGCCTTACAACACGCCTTGGAAACGTTATGCAAGGTAGGCCACCATAGACCTGTGCGCAAAATATTTTTCCAGGTTGCCTTACCTGTGTAATGACCTCCCATAGCTCCCCCATGAGCTTCAGTGAGAATGCTATTCCACTCAAAATATGGCACATATCTTTGCAATATTTTATCTGTACCCGTCTTATACAAAGGTCTTGCAATAACTGAAAATTTTTCCTCACGCACTACTAATTCCTTCTTTCGCTGACTTGTATATCCTTCTTGTGCCATCCTCATAGTCTAGAAGTGAATAATATTAGTAAAATTATTATCTTCTACGTGCAACGCAAAGAGATGTGCATCTGGAAACCATTTCTCTAGATTATTAGGCTGCTCTCCTATTTCGATCCTAGACAGATGGTCAGGTCCTACGTTTAACCTCCCTAGCTTCACAATGACTTCAGGTCATATTCTGAAATAATAGCAACCATCTGTAGATCTCCCCCCCAACACAGGCTTATTGACCAGGTATTTCAAGGCACATTGATCTGTGTACATCATGAAATTCCCTCCTAACAGATAATGCCTTAATTTTTGCAACGCGTATACCATGGCCAATACTTCACTCTCAATCGTTGAATAATTCTTTTCGGCCTTCGATAATTTCCTACTTGTGAAGGCTATAGGATGGTCCATTTCTCCTTCATCGGCTTGTGTTAGCCCTCCACCCAACGCAAGGAAAGAGGCATCCACATGTATGTAGAACTCCTTTTTCACATCAGGGAATACTAAGATCGGCGCAGTGACCATCTTTTCTTTCAATACACTAAGTTGTGCTGAAATTCTTCATCCCAATAGAATGTTGTGTCCTTCTTCAGCAGTTTCTCCATGGGTGCAGTAATTTGAGCATAATCTTTGACAAATTTTCTATAATATCTCGTATGTCCCAGCATCGCATAATCTTTGATAAATTTTCTATAATATCTCGTATGTCCCAGCATTGCGCATAGCTGCTTAATGTTCCTCGAGGCCTCCAAATTCACAACTACTACAATATTTGTAGGGTCCCCCATCAATCTTTGCTTGAACACCACGTGACCCAACAAAATCCCAAAGGGAACACAAAATATGCATTTCTTCAAGTTCAGCGTGATCTGGTATCTGCGACACATATCCAACATCAAGCATATACTTGCTACATGGCACTTTACTAATCCAAACACCGTCTAGTCATCAAAGTAGACTTCTAGGAACTTATGAATGAATTCCTTGAACGTTGCTATGACTATGCAGGAAAATATCGCAAGTGCATTCTTGAGTCCAAACCACATCACATTGTACTAAAGGTCATTTTTCTCCTATCTTATGCTGTAATCTTGATCTGATGATACCCATAAAACCCATTAGTAAAGGAATTTACCTCCTGCCCTCAAACATTGTCTAACACTTCATCTGCAAACGGTGTTGGGAATGGGTTGTGAACACATGCATCATTAAGTTTCCACAGATGTACACAAATCCTTATTTCATGTTTTTGTTTCTTCTCCTGGACCACCATTGGACTCACCTAATCAGATTCTTCAACCGGTCCTATGATGCCTGCCTCCAACATCTTATCCAGCTCTAGGAAAACCTTTTCCTTGTATTTAGGATTAAGGTGATACAACCTCTCTTTAATAAGCTTCACATCTAGCTTCAGAGTGATCTTCATAACGCCAAAGTCACCAAATATGCCCTTCAAATCTGAAAAATTGGTAGGGAAGAGATCTTGGTTTGTGGAGTAACTCAGCAACTTTGTCCATGGTAGCGTCGTCCCAATAATCTCCAATTTTCACGAACTTCGGTTCTACTTTAGTGCCAATGTTTACTTGCTTGGGCTTCAATGACGCAGAGATGTCTGGGTTTTCTATTTATGGGCCTTCGACTTCACGATGCCCTTTTACCTTTGGAATATCAATATTTCTCAGATCTTCATACTCCTCTTCAGCAGTCACATTATAACATTCTAGCGCATGGCGCAGCTTGGTGCTCCAGTCTAGTTAGATCCATTCCATAGGTTCTTGTGGCATTCTGAAGATAACTGCCTTAATCTCCTATATAGCTTCATCGATTCTTGCAAAGATGTCTTCAAAGCTGAACGTCAATAAGAACACTTCCCTTAATATATCTCACTCTGTGGTGTCATGGTGGAGCTCTTTTTCCAGATACCAGTTCATGGGAATTGTATCCAAAGTATGGAAAGATATGTGTACCCACTCTGGATGTGGTTCTATCCTCCATGCTTTAGTCCATTTTGCTAGGTGATCGTGTGGATCATCCATTCCATTATATTTCTCAGTCATTCTAGTGTTAATACACCCATACTGCAACTTCATTATTCTTTTGTAACCTCACCATCCAGCAAAGCTATCCTTATGTGTTCCCCACCATCATGTAAGTGAAGTAAACAGTGCCAACTCTAATGCTTGGAAGCGGTGATCCTCAGGGACTTCGTGCTCAAATTCATCCAAAAACAAATTTACGCCAGTTAAACCATCATAATAGGGTAATTTCCTTACCTCCGATGAAACATAGTGCGATGACTTTGTCATCATATTGCATCACAGTGTAGATACTTCATGCAAGTGATTCTACCAATTCTCTAATTCCTCATCTGAATTAGAGGTGCAGGAACTCTTCCGATCCCATGCAATCCTCACATCTTCCGTCGGATTGATCCAGTGTTGATCCCGTGCTGTTATTTTGTAGATTTGATCCAGTTCGTCATCACTTTCTTCATAATCGCGGATTGGCTCAGTATAGCGTGTCTCTTCTGTAGCGTCCAACTGTACTACCACTCGAAACGATTTTCTTTCAAATGATATTGTCCTCTTCTTCAAATTGATGACCCCATTCATATTAATGGCCCAGTCAATTCCCAAGAGCACAGGGTATGGATTATTGTCATCGACGATATCTATAGCCTCAAAGTTGGCCATCGTGATCACACCTTCTATATTAATGGTTACTCCATATAATCATCTCATGGAGATGATTTTATATCGGTTCGCCATTCTAAGCTGAATCAGAGACCACCACTGCGTAGGTCTCCCCTTTCTTTCCCATGTTTGTTTTGTTAATACGTTCACATCAGACCCCAAATCCAAGATGACCTGGTCCATCTCATAATCACCTATTTGCATTGTGAGCCTCATCTCGCACCTCGTTCTTGCCTTATGTTTTCCAATATTTCTGACCACCCTTTGTCCATCATGGACCTTCTCTTTCCTCATGCATTTGTTTATAAATTCCTGCAGACCTTCCACAACTTTGCTATAGTGCAACAATTTTATGCAGGTCTCCAAAAACATAGTAAGTACAGAGGGATCAACCTCTACAAGCACGCTGGTTTCTTACACCTTGCCTTAACTTTCTGAGGTGGACACCTCAATGAAGCTTTTCTTGGCTTCCATAAAAGTTTCCTTATCACGATTTAGATCAAAGTCGACTTCCTTCTTTAGGGTCTTATTGACCCATCCGTCCTCTTCAGGTTGTTTACCTTTATCATTGCCAGTTGTTATTCCACTTCTCAACACTATATTCACGCTTTGATCTTCCTCACAGGGCTCAACTCTCATCATTTGTAAGTTCTGCGTAGGCTTTGCTTTATTCTTTTGTATTTTAGCTATCATCACTGGGCACTCTTCTGCAGTATGGTCAAACTGGCTGTATTATTGTCATGATGGGTGTGTCTGATTCTGACATTCTCACGTGTAGTGCCCCGGTTGTTTGTAGTTGTAGCAGATAATCTAACCGTAACCTCTACCAGGTCCTCCTCCTCAGCCCCGTCAGCAGCCCTGATAACCTCCACGCGCTCCTTCGGCTCCCTGCTTTAGAGGCTGAGTTTCTACTTGCATCTGGTATGTAGGTGTTCTTTCCATGATCATCTCACAGCTGCAATAGTGGTGCTCATCATGGCCCACTGATTTACAGAAGTTACAGAACAATTGGTGGGGTGTCTGTACAAACTTTTGAAGTAAATGGCAATTATTCATTTCATGTTGTCTAGCAACTTGATAAATAACGCACCATAACACAGCCCCCATGCTCGGCCCTATTGGGGCTTCTACCTTTAGGGGAATTGGTCCCCCTCCTGTAATGCAGTTCACATATACGAGACAATGGTCTTTATAGTGCCCTTGGCTCTTGGATTTCAGACACAAAACTTCCACGCACACTTCTGGTTTAGTCTCCTTGTCTTTCTTCAAACTCTGTAGTTCTAGGTGTAGGCTCTATAACTGAGAGCGGATCTATTGTACACCCAAGGTCGCATCCTGAATAGGTTATGCATGCAAGCTCATCAGGATTTCCAAGGCTTCTACCTATGTTCCTATCTTCTATTGTGACAGAGAAATTCTTAGGTGGGGCAGAAGCGAAGCTATAAACCATTCGCGATGCTGACTATCTATGAGCTGCATGTTAGCTTCATGAATCTGACACTTCAACCTTTGATCTAATCCCAAGGTGTCTCATTGACCCTCATCATGATTTATTTGAATCCAATTACTAATTGGGAGTCATAATTAGGCTTACTAAACTCCTTATTTAAAGTCGCCTTAGTCTCTGCTAGCGATGCAAGAGGATTATCAGAACAATACTTAATATACCAAGTTTGTGCGCAATCCTGCAGAGCGGTAACCAAATGTGCCCTATTTATATTTTCATCTGTAATCTGTTGCACTGTCCACACAACATTCGTGACAAAACAAAACTAATCTCTATCTTCACTCCCTATGCCCTTGAAAATTGGCAGCCTCATTGCATTCACCATGTTGAATGGTGGTGGTGGAGACGGAGGTGTGGGCGAAAGTGCATGCAGTAGGGGTGGAGGCGGAGGTGGATTGGATGGATGATGTGTTCTCGGAAAACCCTACATTATCAACTAGACAACACTTCATGATGAAGCCTGCACCATTCCTTCGTCATCGCTTGAAGGGGGTCCAATTAACGGACTATATTTTGGACCTAACCTCTCACGATTTCTAAAGAGTCTTCCACTTCGCGTAGCTCCAAACTTCAAGGAAATGGTATCACCCATTTTTCACGTAACAACATTTTAATCCAAGTATTCAATGATCTTAAATACTTACCTCGCGGCCCTTTGAAAAATCGTCGCTCCGCTTCGCTATCGCTAACCGAGGTATCAACTGAAAATTTTGTAACAAATCCTCCCAGAATTCGATCGAGCTAATGATCGACAACCAGTGCGATCTTGTTTTCTAAGGTTTCTAGTTGTCGCACTAATTCTAGAGTCCATACTATAGGAATATCAAGCTTCAACCTTCCTTGACTATCTGTTAATTTAGCTAACCACTCATATAGTTCAATGGGAAAAGTGTAGAAGAAGATCTCGCGTATCTCTATATACAAATACTTATTCAACCACTCTTCCTTTGACAAGTGCAGATTCCTATTTTCTTGCACCGCGAACTCATGAATCTTCTGATCCAACCACTTTTCAATTTCTTTCTTGGTTGGATTCCAATGATGCAACATCACACCTCTCTTTCAAGTAGATCCCAGTCCCAGCAACGGAACCATTTGTTGTCTCAAGGGGTCCTAACCCAGATTCAGAGTTAGCCATGCCAACCAACAAAAACCTACACTACTAGCCCTTTCAGCAACAACCCGCGTAGCATAGGCTACAATCTCATCCGAAGTAGTATGTGGGGATGCAAGAACCAAGTTTCTGCATCCAGAGACTAGTGTTATGTCTTTGAGCGCCTCAAATCTGCCATTGCGCGGATTGATACACTCTTAGGGCACACTACTACAACTCTATTAAAATAGTATTCAGACCTTCGCAAAGGTCTACAATTAGTCCTTGCAGACCTTTAACAGTCAGTTTGCCTACTAACGCGCATCAGAGAGCAGTCCTAAATTAGGGTTCATGCAGATTTACTTAAGTTATTAGTAAACGTCAGAGAATTCATCAGAGTCTTCGCGAAAATACTTAGACATGCATTGTGTAGATCATTAACACTTATTCAAGAGAATCACGTAACATTCAATCAATATTCCATAAAACACATCATTCATTGACATCATATAGCATTAACAGAAATATGCAAGAATTCTTCGGAAATTATTTTTATTGTTCTTCAATTCAGGGCTACAGACTCAAAACTACCCTGCACACACAACTGCAGGGGTCCGCGCACTTAGGTGCAGACTCTACCTAGGCCTCTGCACACTCAACTGCAAAGCCTTTCTTCTATCTTACCCACTTCTCTTCACTATCATTTCACTTCTCCCTACTCATCAATTATGCCTTAGATTCTCTAAGACACCCATTTATAGCCTTTTTCATACAATGCCATGGTCTGTGGACCATGGGTGAATATCAAAACCAACTCAAACTTTTCATAAAAAAAGGGGCTAAATCCCTTTGACTCCTATTCATCTACGCGCTTCGCATGCAAAAATCACGGAGACTTTACATTATTTTACAAAATTGTATCAAAACTTGGGTTATTTTAACCCCAAACTGACCCAGGGGACCCCATCCCAACACAAGATCTAGATGCACTAAAGATACATCTATGATTTGGAAGTGTTGGAGTCTCTGCTTATAGTAGGTGCCTAATGATACGTGCATGATTTGGAAGTGCTAGAGTCTCTACTTATATTAGGTGTGTAGCGATCTTCTTGAGATTTGTTCCCAACTTTCCAGAAACATCTAAGCATAACAAATGAAAACATAAAATGAAAAAGGAAAAAGGAAAATTGTGTGCCCTAGATGAAAAATGGAACCAACAAAATGTAGGCCCAAAAACTGAAACGTTTGCATACAGAAAACCTTCCACCCATCCTAAAGCATGTGCAGATCAATAAATCCAATGTTATATCCCCATTAATGCCCAGGGCAGTATATGCCATCCATTGGATAATTTACTTAAATAAATCTAATGGTTAGCATATATTTCCCCCTCACATTAATTGGGCTATAAAATTGGATTTGTTGGTAGCCAAGACACATAACTCTGACTTATTCATAGCCCATAATGAATAATGCCAATTATATTCCTTTTTCCTTTTTCTAATTTTGTATTTAACTTGAGAACAATATTATTAATGTACAAACTTACTTTTATTATCAATTACAACATTCTTAAAATTTTAGAATTAACGAAGGATTCTATGTCTTTTGTTCATAACACAATTACTTTAACATAAATGTTTAAGGTAATTATAATTAATTAATGAATAAGAAATACTTTGGTGATAATATATAATTTTAAGAATTACATGTTATTATTTGAGTTGTTAGGTGGATTATAGGTATAATTCAAGTTTAAGCTTGTGTTTATATATTTATTCATGAATGTATTGTCAATTAAATATGTGTTGTCCTTGGATGAGAAGTTAAATTTTTCATCCAAAGAGTGCTCCCACTCAAAATTTGGGTAAATTCGTAGGGAGATAAGCTGAAAATACCAGTTGGAAAAATAGCTTTGTTATTTTTCTATTTGTTAATATTCTTAATTTTTTTACTCCAAAAATGGTGAATCATCCCCAATTGTTGACATCATCATCTTGAATTATATTGGTTCTTATAAAGTTGATTTTGGTTGCACATTTTTGTTGTAAGGCCCATTTTAGACCTCAAAATTTCTCTAATGCTTCTGCCATTAATTATTATCCACAAAAAGTTATTGGATCAATAGTTAGGGTGGATAAGTTAGATGATATGGTTTCCATGGTTATGTTTGCCACCAAACAATATAATAGTCAAACATGGTCAAAGAAAGTAAAATATGATTGAGGAGGGTTCCCATAGTTGAACATGGTCAACTATTGTCATCTATTCTCTACATAGGAAACCATAATCTATGATAGAAAAATATGGTTAATTATGGTCATCTATTCTTAACATGGGAAACCATAATTTATCATAGAAAAATATAGTCAACCATGGCCAATTCTTTCAAACCATGTTCACCCATGGTCAACATGGTCAAACCATAGGCATCCTACTTAACGAGAGTCAGCCATGGTCAACCATCCTTGAGCATGGTCAAACATGGGAAATCATGGCCAACCATTTTCTACTAATATTCCCCACTCACACCACTAGTCAACTAGCACAACCACATTAGTAAATGTGGTTGATATACTCGAATGCATTTTACACCTTTTGCACACCAATAGGCATATGAAAATGACACAGATTGGTGTATTTCAACCACATTTACTAATGTGGCTGTGCTAGTTTCCACCTTTTGTACACCAATGGGCCGATGAAAATGGCATTGATTGGTGTTTGTCAACCACATTTACTAATGTGGTTGTGCTAATTATATTGTTTACTACAACAATGCATATACACCAATTTTCTACAATTAATAAATCTGTCGTTGCCAAATTATTAACAACAATGACCATGCCTGTGAAGTCATTTGATTGAATATTGGCTTTTATGAGATATCAATCAACCAAGTACTCACTACTACGTAAAGGGGGGTTTTAAGACACTATTTAAGATAATTTTTAGTAAAGTGTCTTCACTTAGAAAAAAAAAAAACTTGTAAATTGTCTTTAAGCGAGTGCCTCAATAAATTATCTCTATAAAGACAATATTTATTACAAGTATTATTGGCTCTTAAAAGAAAAATCATTTTTGCCTCTCTAGAGACTATAGGTACATTTTGAAACAATTGTTTCTACAAAGATAATATGTCTTTAATCCTAGTTATTGTCTCTCTCGAGACAATGAAAAATTCTCTTTAGAAACAAAATATAGAATGTAAATATTTTTGTTTCTTTAGTGATTAATTCATGTTAGGCCATGATGGAATCGAACCACCAACCTCTTGCATGCAAGACAAGTGCTCTTCCATTGAGCTATCACCCTTTAAAGAAATGTGTTAAGTCATCCAACACATTTTTTATTAGACGTTTAATAAACTTTCTAAGGTTCCAGTCTTCATGTGGTCATTAGGAACATAATAACACCAATATCTATGCATTTACAAAGAAATACATGCGTTGATCAAAACCACATGCATGAAATGCATTTCCATCATAATCATAGAAAATATTAATATTGATGCAATGAAATTTAAAAGATAACCTTACAATATATATTCTAGATAGCCATCAACTCTTGGCCAATATGAACTACATTTTTCTTTTTTCCATCTTTCTTCAACATGAAACCTTGTAGTATATTTAATACTAGAACACTCTCCATTCACAAATTACTCAACTTTGGAGAATGGAATTAGAGAAACATGATCAACATTTTGAGACAAACCCTCCACCTTAAACCGAGTAAGGTGGGATGAAAAGAACTTTTTAGTGAATGGCTCCAGCACAGAGAGTGTAAGAATATCATCCCATCTTTGCATCTGCATATAAAATATCAAGTGTTACATTAAAAATAAAGACTGGTGAAAATCTCACTAGCACAAGTCACCGTGAACCTCTTACACAAAGACAACAACAAGACTAAACCACAATAGTGATATAGTGTCATTAATCTAATTCCTAATACATCACCTTAACTTTTCAATTAACAAATTTATACTAACTTTCACAGTTGTGCTTGCTTCTCAACAACATAGCGATGTAGTCATGGACACATCTTATTCGCATCCTCGATGAACTTTGACAGACTTGCATCATCTATTCTTGTTCTTGATGTCCTTTGGGATTTATATAAGGCCTAAAAATTAAGTTGTTGAATGGTGCATTGTCTAAAACTTTAGACCCATGCCTTGACTTTTCATTGTTAACAAGTACTAACCTGATGCAGTTGTGCCTTTTCCTCAACTGGTGTATGAGGAATGTATAAATCATAGACTGGAAACATATGCCTCCCACGATAGAACCAATGACCTACATGAAAGGGGGAGAAGTATGATTATCATTAATGATTACATGACTTGACATCCATAAAGTATAAGAATAAAATCAAGAAATGTAAAAATATTTAATCGTTTCTGCTTCCATACCATGTTTGCATCTAGACCTCTCTGGTGGGGAATATGAAACCTTTCCTTAAATGTAGTCTGCCTAGCACATATGAATGGAAATTTATAAAAAACGACTACTGTTGTGTAGGTTTATGTAACTAAATAACTTGGGCCGAAATATAGTAATACATAGATGATTCAACACACATATAATAACAATGAAATTATTAACTTCATGCCTCATATAAAGTCGAGAGAAAAAAGGCATCAAAACAAACCCAAAATAACAATGGAGGACCGTAAAAGAAAAGAAATATGTGCACGAATGCGTTGCGGGATAAGTGTGTAGTACAAAGTCATGAAAAAATATAATGCTTAAATACACTTAGTAAAGATAAAAACCCTAGCTATGACATACAAACTGTACCAGTTCATAATCACAATTTTCTCCTAATAGATTATGAGAACAAAATATAAATTTAATAAATTAAAACCAACTAAACTTAACAAATTAAAACCAACTAACCTTCCCACTATCACCACATCCGCAGTGTTTTTTTTTTCCATTCCCATTGTCCTCATCTTTGGAATCCATTTTCATACACAAATCCTCAAACTGAAAACCCACACCCGATGCTGAGACGTCAAATCCTTCTTTGATAAACGGTAACTATATAATCCCCTAATTTCCAAGTTATCCATTTCTTAAATAAAACCTTCACTATGCATGTGACTACGTCAATCATTGATTTACGCTAACCCTAAACCTAAATCTGTTACCCTTGTGGTGGATATTACAACGAAATTCATCCTTTCATACCCATCTTTGAATCAATGAATATTATTCTATGAATGGGTATGAATTTAAAAGCTTTAGAGAACATGAACATTAGTTTAGCTTAAGCATGGCTATGATTAAATTAAATAAAGGAATTAGTATTATTCTATCATCATAGAAGAAGTAGCAGAAGCATTACCTCTGAATCAATGGATAGTATTATCAACAAACGGTTTCAGTGGAAGTCTTTTGAGCCACGAGGATGTGGAGAGAATGCAGTTAAGCGAAATGGTTTGGTGTGGCCGCTTCTTACATGGCATCCATAGCTTGTCTCAGAAAGTTTCAAATTACACGGCCTCTACAAAGTAGCCACCAAGGTTCCCTGCAACATTCCTCAACCCCTGCAACCCTCGCCTCTCAGGATCACCGCTTGTGCCCGATGGTTTTTAGTATTTACCCTAACCCCCATCTTCTGAGCTGGGACATGGGGATTCTCAATACCTTGCTACTCGGGCCCTAAGGATCTCGGATAAAAAGAGTTTTGAGAAAGACAAATCCCATCTCCTTGATGTCTTTGTTGAGAATGGTTATAGTAAATACTTGGGACAGAAGGCTTTCCTAAAAGCCACCAAGAATTTACTTGCTAAAAGGGAATGGAAGGAGCGGATTCTAGGTGTCCATCTTCCTTTTGTTCAAGGGACCACTGATAAGATTGCAAGAATTCTCAAGAGGCATAGTGTCCCTGTAACCTTTAGTCCCCTTAACACCATTCGTATGTCCCTCAGATCAGCAAAGGATCCTATCGACCCTAAAGATATGAAAGGGGTATATATTATCCCTTGTTCCTGTGGGACCCCAGATATTGGTGAGACGGGTTGCTCCATCAATCAAAGGATTAGTGAACACGCAGCTGACCTTAAGCATAGGAGATCAAAGTCTTCTGCTTTAGCTGAGCATGCGGAAAAAACCAATCATCATGTTTGTATTGAGGAGACTAGTGTCATTTCTAGAGTTTCACATTTCCATCATCGGAAATTTAAGGAAGCTCTTGAGATTGAAAAGAGGCTGAGCAATCTCAATAGAGAGGATGGTTGGAAAATCAGTAGGTGTTGGGTCCCTGCCCTCTCTTCCTAGTCGTTTTCTTCCGTTCTGCCTCTCCCCCTCCATCATTTTTAATCTGTTATTTGATTGTATTAATTAGTTAGTATTTACATTATTTTATCTGAGGAGTTAAAACTTTTTATTCTATCCCCATTATTA
>APFE030910709.1:14214-90876 GCA_000404065.3 Pinus taeda | reverse complement strand
TCCCCCTTGGCTGGGGGGTTTGGGGGCCAACGATCCCCCGACGGGGGTTTTGAGGGCATCGCCCCCAAAGCTAAAAACAAATGTAAAATTGCCTTATAAAAGTATAGTAATTTCTAGTCAATCTGGGCTGTTCATTAGGCAAATGATTTGACAGTAGAATTTATGTTTAGTTTAGGGCTTTTTTCCTTAGAAGGCAACCCCTCTCTTTATATGAGGACATTATATTGAGGCTGTGTAATAGATGTGTATTCTCTGAGCGAGAAACAGAGAGGTGAGACTGTGAGAGAAAATAGAGGATATTACAACGGATTTGTTGTAGGTTGTGTCTCTTCATTTTGCTAGATAATATAAAGAAAAGTCTGGCTGTTCGAGGTGGATGTAGCCCAAACTGGGTGAACCACATATATCTGTGACTCTCTGGTTTTATGTGTTTGTGTTTTTCCACATATTATATGTCTTGCATTTCTCTGTCATATATATTATTTTCTAACACCACTACTTTTTAATTTACTATGCAAAATAAGGTTGTGTGCAATTTGTAAGAAATGCCATAATCCATGATGGTCAAATATCTTAATCTTGATTCATTCATGCCTTAAATTTCATGTTGATAGATAGAGAATAAAGATCTAGCCAAACTGTTTAACCTTGGCAAATCAATGGTTAGGTAGAGAATAAAAATGAGCTCATCAGTTTAATGAGAGCCATTGGAAGTTATAAGGTTAGAATTAGATAGTTTTCTTGTCAAAAGAAAAGGAAATAAAGGGTCAGCAAGCTCAAATGCACCCAATAAATGAAGAGAAAATTTTAGAGTAAATAAAGGGTAGGTAGAAGAAAGGTTGAAAATGCACAAGGTTGTTGAGTCAAAAGCACATTTATCATGCTTAATCCTATGTTTCATGTGCAGGAGGATTTATGAGAAAGAAAGGATATTCACAAGCTTGTTTACTAATTTCCCTTCATTTCACTACACCCCCACATACTTATTTGCTAATTTCCCCATTATCCCTTCATCACTTATAAATACCATTTTCCCCTCATTTTGACATTTACCCCTTGGTTTCACACATTTCCCTAGAAATTACCTTTCAAAAATCATCCCCCCTTCCCAAAACCCATTTTCCTAGTGTGAAACCTATTCCCCATTACAAATATCACTTCCCCCTTATTAATTTCTCTTTTCCCCTGGAAAACCCACAAAACCCCCTTATCCTAAGTTTTTATGCCTCCGCTTTATCTAATTAACTTCCTTGCCTCATATTTCCCCAATACCCTTCTTTAACCCACCAACCCTTGGTGTAGTTAAAAAATCCCCGTCACATAAACCATGGTCCCACCTTAATTAAACATATGTTTATATTAAAAATCTCAACATTATTGGTTAAATAATTACAATTAACTGTAATTAAATCCCGGGCCCCACAAATCCCTTTCCTGATTCCCTTCGTGCAACTCAACTACGCGATAGCCCTCCGATCTCCTGCCCCTAGATCCGATAGTGTACATCCATATCGCGTAGGCTCATCGTCTGATCTATAACAACCCAAGAACACGTGAGATTCATGGTTTTTCTTGGGCATTATTCTGCTACATGACGACACCAGGTTAGATCCCGTGCTCGTGAAAAATATTGCCTTCCTTCCAAAAGCGGTGCGATGGCCCAGAAAACCACCTCCCCACCCGCGCCGAAAACTACCCACTGTTCATTTATATTTTCCCCACCAAAATGTGACCGTTACCTATTAAAAGGCCAGAAAATCCCTGTTGAGGAGGTAAATCCCCTCTGCGGACAAAGGCGATCCCTACTAGCCCAGACCGGGTCTAGCAACAATCATCAAACGCTATAGCGCAAGTTCCTAATTGCAAATTAACAGACCAATGATGAAGGCCTACCTGGATTCCAACACTATTGTTTATAGGAGAGGTGGTGCTCCCGTTCCTTTGCTTTGGCAGATCACAATCCTCACGATCTCCGTGAATGGACACCTGCACATACAAGAAACGACACAAACACAAGCATAAAATCCAGCATATGCAACTATATATCAGTCAGAAAGTATATAACTCATCATCATCACAAATAATAACAAGAGTGGAACCATAACCAATATTCGTCCATTAATACTTAATCAAGGAAGAATACAACCAAAGTTCTGACGTTGGATTCTCCTTTGGCGGGTATCAGCAGCACATGTCTCGCAAAGCCTGTCGGGAATAAGGACAAGCCTCTCTCTTTGGTTCTTGGACAATAATCTCTTCGCTTGGATTTGGCCTTATGGGAATCAAGAAGGCTCTTGCAGCATGAAGCTCTTGGAAACTTGACAAATCTGAATCTCTGGAACTCTGGAACTAGCTTGCCAAGGAAAATGGACAAGCTTTTATAGATGGAGGAAGGGGAGTTGGGATCATCCACAATAATCATGGGATTGGCCATATCATCAAGGAAGCTTCCATGAGAGGTGGCAAACCACTTCCTCTCTATGGAAATCCGTAGCCGAACCACCCAACTCAAGATAGATAGTAGTCCGGGAATTTGTTAGGATGAAACTTCTGTCGTTTGTTTGTTAAAAAAAAACTCTGATTATGGTCGGCGCAGGTGCGACTCTATGACAGAGCGCCAATTGGCGCACCCTCTTTGGAGGATTTGCCCCCTTGGCGTGAGGGCTGCACTATGGAACCACGCCAATGGAAAAAGAGCTATTTTTAGGGTTTTTCAACAGGAGATGTCTTCAGGGCAAATAAAGCTCATGTTCAGAGGAATGTAAGGCAAGTGTTTGTAGGCCATGTCACTTCTCATAGGTCCCGGAACGAGTCCTCCAAGATGTGGGAGAGGGGTAGTAGGGACGGTGACAAATTGCTATGTAACATGTCCATCATGGAAAATAGCATTTGAACCCGAATATGCTATAAGGTGGTACCAAAACCAAAATAATGGCAAGAAGTGGATCAGTGCACTATCAATTCTACTAGAAGGTGCTAGTATAAGTTTTATGCATATAATTTATTTAAAACCTTAGTGAATATAAAAGTCCCACTCTTCCAATTTGTTGGTTTTTCATCTTCCAAGCCAATTAGTTAATCTTGAAAATAAAAGACTCAAAAGTTCAGAAACTGTTTCCAACATGATTTTCATACTTTATATTTTTTTTTTTGTAATTTGAGAGAAATGTCCTCTAAATGTCAAAGGTTCAAATTTATTATATATTTAATCATTATTTACTAGTACTAAGACAATTTCATGATATATAATGCATCTCACAATATGACCCGTCAAATGAGAAATAATTAAACGAATGGAATAATTGCCTTTGCCCTGTTGCTATTAGTATTTCCCTTCTAAATGGCACCGCATTTCTAAGGATGCCTACTCCTTTCACAAGTGGCCAGTGACCACATAAGTTGCGAAGAAAGTTGAGGGTCCTTTTATCCAAAACTAGAGACACATTATTTTTCATGATATTTTTATTCAACACTAGAATAAGGGTAAGAATGTATTCTAATATTTGCATTGGTCTTTTATTGACTAAATAAGCTTCCATTCTAAATCCCAAATTCTCTATGATTTGATGTTCTCATTTAATTTAAGATCATTAAAACAACTATCATAGTAGCCTTACACAAGTCCATGGTATTCAATCTATGTTGTCACTAGAAAATTCCACCAGCTGTTGTGTATCCATGGAAAATAATCCAAATATGTGTGATGGTATTCCAGACAATAAACTTCATATTTAGTAAACAGTGAGAAATCCATGTATCAATATTACTTTAAGGGATCAAGGAAATTCACCAGCATTCAGGGAACATCCACCACTGGTTTGTACAAATTATATATCCTAATTATATGTCATGTAAACAGTGTGCACTTAATATGCCATCTGTATATTATGGCAATTGCAAATTTCCAAGTGGAATATGATAGTTATTGCACATGGACAGTGACCATATTTCCCAATATTTAATGTTATCCCCTTATGTGTATTAGCCTTTAGGCTAAGCAGTCATCACCACAAAAGGTATGACAACATCAACATTGAGTATGACCATTAGATGAGTTTTGAAACAGTAGCATATGGATTAAAAGGGTATGCTTTATAATCAGCAATTCAAAATGTATCGAGGAGATATTTCCAGTGCTTAAAAGAATGTTCACCTCAAAATTGTCATTATTCGTCTGTTGAAAAGTTTTGATCCAAGGTCTTTTTAAGCAAAGGCTTCCAACAGTGGGAGTGATGATTTTTGAACTGGAAACTATAAAGGGAACAAAACGGGGACAAACCACTGAACAGCTTGCTGAAATTCCAATAGATCATCAAATTTATGACATGATTGATAGTGAACGGTCCAAAGGATTGACTGTTATAGAGAAATGGAAACGGCTTGGACTTAGCAATAAGAGGAATTATTATCGACTCACTAATATAGTCTCAAGGTTTGGTTTGCACTTACAAGCAAAATGTCACAAGAGATCAATGCTTTACCGTGTTTGGACACAAAGCAATCTTAATTCTTATAGTAACAATGGTCCAGGAAACAATCAACAACATGCATAAAGAGAAGTGGGTACATCTAAACTTGGATTGCATGGTGGCAAGGATCTTATATTAGTGGGTGATTCATGCAATGCTAGTTCAGAAGCCTTTCTCCCCTCTATGAAGAGAAATCGTGTCAAATGACTATAAACTTGACCCTATTATGAGCAAGTGAATTTTGGAGCTCTAAGGAATCTTTTAGATTCCTTCAAGATTCCTTGCAAAAACATTCTCCCAAGATTCCCTAGGAATATTTCTTGAAAATCGTACCTGCTTGGGCGTAGATCTGGTCTGGGGCATGCTCTCGGTTCCACCTCCTTGTCCATTGTTAGGATCTCCCCCTCTTCCCTCCCATCGAGCAAATGGTTGAGGCTTATATAGTGATTGTTGAGCAGAATTCCCAACACATGGCCGAACGACTTGTTGGTTGGCGGCATCAAAATTAGAATTTTGGTTGGGAAGGTCCCAAGTTGCAACCCGTAGAATCCCTTGTTATGGCTTCGTCATGGTTGTGTTTGGGTCGTCGTTTACGAGTGGTTATGAGACCGTCCGTTTTGGCAGGCGGGTTCAAATCTGCTGGTCTCACCGTTGGCATATAGTCGTTGGGTATTACATATATTCTGTGGCCATTTTCCCTTTATGAATTACGGTTAATGTATGTGGGTTGGTGGGGTTTGACGACCCGCCAACCTTTTGGATTTTTTAAACTTTAATGTCATATGGTTTGTGGAGGGGTTGTAGGGTTGGTGGCCTGCCCCCCTATTTTTTTAATAATTTTCTTTTAATCCAAACTTAAAAACCAACCATCATATTTTAGGGGTCATTAGGAAAATTAAGTAGGCAACAAATTCTCCTTTTTTGACTGTCGGAATCTATCACTATAGGATGCCAAATTGTTGCCCCATTAGTGCTGCCAATGGGCTTAGTTTGACCAAAATTTGGCCCAGCCATAACTTTCACATATGAACTCAGATTGAGGTTTTGTTCGTACCGTTGGAAATATTGTGTTGACATATTTGATCTAACCCTAATTCCACTTCAATCCAATGACTTTTATTTTTGAACTTTTCGAAAGCCACTTCTGAAACTTAAGCATTTCTAGAGCCACCTAGATCACTTTGCTACAAGATTTGTAGGAAACAACCTACAGGAAACACTAATCACCCCTACTACAATATTTATAGGCACCAACCTATAGGAGACTCCAATCCTCCTTGCTACAATATTTGTAGTCACCAACATATAAGAGACACCAATCCCCCCAACTGCAATATTTTTAGGCGTCAAATTACATGAGACATTGATTCCCCCCCACTACAAGATTTGTAGGAACCAACCCACAGGACACACCAATCCTCCCCTATTGCAATATTTGTAGGCACCAACCTATATAAGACACTAATTCCCTTTGCTGCAAGATTTGTAGGAACTAACTTACAAGGACACCAATCCCCTCTATTGCAAGAATTGTAGACTACAACCCACAAGAGACACTAATTCCCTCTAATGCAATATGTTCATAGGAACCATCCTACCACTAAGTCTTCTTACTACTCTTTCCTTCACTTGGTTTGCTAGCTGCTTCATCCTTCACTAGGTTTATTAGCTTCTTCTACCTTCACTAGGTGTGCTTGATGCTTCTTCCTTCAACATATTTATTTCTTGGAAAACTTTTTTTTTGTGCCTCTTCCCAGGAAAAAACTTATAAAAAATACCACTTATCCAATTTTGCAAATCTGATTATGAAATTTTTACTTGATTCACTCATGTATGGCGCCTCATATATATATATATAATATAATATATTATATATATATATATATAAAATAAAAAAAAAAGCATGGTCTAAAAAATCCCATAAAATAAGTTATAGCAAAAAATGCCAAACCGACCAGCTTGAAGCTAATTTTATGACTATTCAATAACCCTAACTTCCATAGAGAATATATTCGAAATTATAGGTAACCAAAGTCTAAAATTTCTATCACATGTATCTAGATATCTCTCTTATGTATCCTCTATATTTCACAATCTTAGACATCTTAGAGAAAATTTATTAACATATTTGAAGCATATTTCAGGAGCATTCAAGAACCCTAATTTCCTTAGAGCACATTTTTGAAATTATAGTGAACCAAGGTCTAAAATGCCTACCACGTGTACCTAGATATCTTGCCTTTGTGTCCTCTATATTTCACACTCTGAAACATATAAAAAAATGTTATAATGAAAATGTTAAGCTCACTTATTTGAAGCATATTTTGCGAGCATTCAATAACCCTAACTTCCTCAAATAATATCTCTAGAATTGTGGTGAACTAAGGTATGAAATTTTTTCCACAAGTACCTAGATATCTTGTCTATATGTATTCCATATTTCACATTTTAAAACACATCAAATAGCAAAAATGTCAAGCTGACCTTTCGAAGCATATTTTAGGAACCCTCACTTCCTTAGAGCATATCTCCAAAATTATAGTGAACTAGAGTCTAAAATTTCTACCATTGGTACATGAAGATCTTGACTCTGTCTTCTTTAATTTTTACAATGTCAACTGTCATCCCAAAAAGACAATTATAAAATTTTTTCCAAGTTGGCCTAAGTGAAATCGATTTCAGAAGCATTCAAGAACTCTAACTTCCTTAGATCATATCTATGAAATTATAATGAACCAAATTTTAACTTTAATAACATAGATGGTTGAAGATATCCCATTTATTGCCTATAATTTTCATGGTTTGAAACATCCCAAAGAAAAGTTATAACAAAAATTCCAAGATATCTCATTCACTCCACAAATCACATTTTTCCTCTACATTTAAGACCCCAAGAGTATCCCCCAGATTTTGTTGTGCACATCAAATCTCTTATTTCTTAGACTTCAAATGCACTCATATATCCTTTATTTCTAGTGTTTCTACATTAATTTGTGGGTCTAGCTTGTAAAACTAGTTGGGATGACCTGTACTTTCCAGTTGGACCGGCCTGACAAAATATTTTATATCTCGTCATTCCCATGGAGTTATAGGGAGTGTTATACACCATCAAAAAGATATCAGAATAATATATTCAACCATATATATTATGATTCATCTCTAGATATTTATCGTAAAAAACCCTTCAAATATAGGGTATATAAATTGGGCATAAAGAAAAAAAAATTGGTATACAAACAATATTTCCAATTGTCTTCATCTTACAATATTTATTTTGAACATTTGTAGTCTCCCTCTGTCTTTTACATCAATGAAAAAGGTATTTCCAACATGTAATAACTATAGAACTTGAGGTATGTCCATTTAAATCTCAAAGGCATAGCTTTATTGAATTAAAGATAAGGTGAAAGTTCTTCCATCTTTTAGGAATGAGCATGTCAAATGTGATGGTTGTGCACTAGGAAAATGTAGGAACAACTTTCTAATGAGGAAATATAAATAGAAAAGATATTTTATTAAATTAGTGCATATTTATGTGTGTGGACTAATGCAAACTAAATCACTTGGGGAAACTTCCTATTTCCTTATGTTCATTGATGATAGAACTAGGTTCACATGGTTTATTTTTTAAGAAAGAAAAATGATGTTTTTAAATTCAACGAGTTTAGAAATATGGTGGACAAAAAAAAACATACAAGTAAACATATAAATATCTTTATATCAAATCAAGGAGATACATACACTTCAAGAGAATTCAGAAAGTAGTAAAGAGTGAATGGAATTTGAAAACAATGCATAGTTCCACATACCCCTCAGCAAATGGTGTGGCTAAGATAAAGAACATAACCATAGTAGAGTGTGCTTGAAGCATGTTGAAAGATAAGAATCACCCTAATAACTTGTAGTCTAAAGCTATACGTGCAATTGTGTATTTATGAAATAGAAGTCCACCTATGTTTTTAGAACATAAAACTATTTGTGAAGCATTCAAGGGGTATAAACGATTGTTAATCATTTGAGATTTTTTCGGAGTAAAGAATTTTCCCACTGGGCATATTGAGGCCACCATACTATTTGATCAAGGATGTAATCTGTCTTTTTTGATGAATAAATGAAGAAGGTCCTACCAAGGTTACAAAAAAAATAGTAAAACATATCATAATTTAGTAGTCAATTAGTAACGAGGAGAATCATTATTAATTACCATATAATGAGATTTGTAAAGAAATGCAACATGTCGTTAAATTTTGGGTTGTTAATTTAGTAAAACAAACTTGTAACTAGTCAAACTCAACATGAAACTTCTCTATAACCACTTTATTTTATATTTATATTTATATTTATTTTTCCATGTTATAAAAAGCCAAAAAACCCCAAACACTTTTCCTATTTTAAATACTAGTTTAGATCAATCTTAACTTGGAATCAAATCTCTCTCTTGAGGTACAAACCTCTTTTAGAGTAAAAAGATATTTGGTCCCTCTCCACATTTGGTACATCCCGAGTTAAGATAGATCTAGGTTGATTTAGTTATTAACCTTAAATAAGCCACATTAGAGAAGAATACCTTGAGAAAAAACCATGGGTTAAGAATATCATGGATAACTCCTAAAATTTTCCCTACAACTACTAAAGTTAAGCCCAATTAATATTATAACTTTGTTTTTTTAATTCTTAAATTATAACTTTGTTTTTCTAATTCTTAAATTAGAATACCCATATCAATTAAATTGTTAATGAATACGAGGTTTGAGACAATGAAATAAATAAGAAACACAATTGTGGCAACCCGTTAAAAAAAATATAAATTTTAAAATTAGAAGTCAACTACATCTTTTAATAACAAAAAAATATCACATATCCTTATAAAATACAAATAACTTAATAAATTTAATAACAACTTTTTATTTGAACATTAATAAATTTTAATAACAATTTTTTTATTAGTAATTATAAAATAATATATTTTTAAAAAATAATATTTTGGAAATAGAACTTAAATCTTTTAAAATGGAATATCTTTTCCATACAAAATAAATTATTAATATAATAAAAAATTATAAACATATTTATCAATGTATTTAAAAAATATTCTTTAATTAATTAATTATATTATTTTACCATTCCATAAAATTATTGGTAATTCCTCGATTAATAAATTTAATAAAAACTTTTTATTTAACCATAATAAATTTAATAAAACACTTTCAAGTTCCTGAGAGATATATAAATCCAAAGATCAAAGGAAAGTTTTCTTCTCATACAATTCCTCATTTCTCTCATCCCTGAAACTCTGCTTTCCTCGCAAGTAGGATTGAGATTTGATTTCTCTTGGAGGTCTTCGTATTGAATCTTCAGCAGGTACTCGCTGAACTATTTCCTACTGCCGAATGTTTAACCACATATGTTAGGATGTTTTATGAGTTGCATTTTTGGGATGAATTCGTAGCTGAAATTTCTGAATTATTGTACACCTGGCTGCAGTTCATGTGCTTCAACAGCAAGATTTTTATAGGATATTTTTTTCATAGAATCCCTAGACAGTGTCTTGCAGTGTTATTTGTCAACTACCTCCGCAGGAATTAACCTCATGACATTAGTGTAATGCTGGTAATTTCTGGCGCAGTTAACACATACGTCCAATGGTGTGCAAGTTTAATTTGGGTTTTAAAAATAATTTTAAGTTTTTGATGATAATGAAATATGCTCAGTAAATGCGTTATAGATTTATATTGAGATGAACGACGGAGCGAAATTTGGTGTTAATGGAAGCATTCATGAAATTTTCAGTGAGAGTGCAAGGATAAATATCGTGAATTCTGGAACGAATCTAAAAATGCTAGTGTTTAGTTTTATATTACTACTGAATTTAATAATACTGAATTAACCATTGAGATTTGACAGACCGGGTTATTTTATCTGTCACATAACATGCATTTAAGTCATCCAGGAAAAGGACGAGGTCGAGTCTGGTTTAAACATATAATTTTTGTTTTTTTTCCAATAATGTTCCTTGTGTACCAGGAGATTTGAACCTGGGTTATCCTCACAAGTGTTCCAATTTGCGATTAAATCGTAGTTGAAGGGGCCTATTGTGAACAAATTATTAGATGAGAAATTAGTCAGTTACTTATTGTGAACAAATTATTAGATGAGAAATTAGTCAGTTACGACTACTTCTCATGAAAATGGTCATGAGATCTCCTTGTTTGTGTGTGGGACAAAGGAGGTCATGAAAATGGTCATGAGATCTCCTTGTTTGTTTGTGGGACAAAGGAGGTGGCCGGTCAGCGATTTGACTGCTAAGTCTACAAAGACTACTTCTCATGAAAATGGTCATGAGATCTCCTTGTTTGAGTGTGGGACAAAGGAGGTCATGAAAATGGTCATGAGATCTCCTTGTTTGTGTGTGGGACAAAGGAGGTGGCCGGTCAGCGATTTGACTGCTAATTCTACAAAGGCATACATACTCTACCCCTGGTAAGTCTACAAAGCCATACATACTCTACCCCTGGTAAGTCTACAAAGCCATACATACTCTACCCCTCTGTTTTTGAACCTGTGACCTCTGAAGAGGAAACACATGCTCTTAACCATTAGGCCCACTCAAGTAACACATACTCTTGACTTAACCATTAGGCCCACTCAAGTAACACATACTCTTGACTGCTAAGTCTACAAAGGCATACATACTCTACCCCTCTGGTTTTGAACCTGTGACCTTTTAAGAGGAAACACATGCTCTTAACCATTAGGCCCACTCAAGTAACACATACTCTTAACCTTTAAGCCCACTCAAGTTATATTATTTTAATTTTGACTTTTTCCCGGCATGGTTTTGTTGTATATCCAAGCCATGCTTGAGGATGTCTCTGCTATGTTTTTGATGCTGTGGGCTGTAGCAAACCATTTCTGGTAGTAGTTGTAGTAATATTTGTTTTGTAGAGTATTTTGGACAACCTTCTTGTCATAGTACATTGTACTAAGGGACCAGTCTGATTGCGGATGCAAATTGTACAAGGGACCAGTCTGATTGCGGATGCATGTATTGTGGTGGTGTAAATTCAAAAAGTGCAGCATTTGTTTGCACAATTTTTGGGCGATGTTTCGCTGGGTAATTGTCGTGGAGGTTGTTGTCGGTGTTTGACCTATATTAATTGCCTGTTTATTTCTTCGCTTATTTATTTATTACTTTAATGTTTGAACAGAATGTCAGTGCAAGCCGAGCACATGCAGATTTTGTTACAAACTCTACTAAATCATGCAGATTTTGTTACAAACTCTACTAAATCATGTTTTGACTGTAGTTTTGATTACTGCGTTATAGTTGTTGATCTTCTTAAGGGAAATGTTTCTTTTGTTTACACATGTACGGTGTTATGCCATTGCCTTGCAGTCATTTTTTATTGATAGGGTACATAGAAATCCATCGTTACATCAACAAGGCCAAGCAAGACAAGAGCAGACTACTCTAACTCCACAACTGTTAAAAAAAATTGCGTCTTTCCTGAGAGTACTCTGTTGTATAGGTGGACTTTCAACTCTTTGGATGCAGACCATAGCTGTCCAGTGTCAAGATGTTGGCCACCTTTTTGGTCTTCTATAATTTTGTTTAACTCATCAAGGAGATATGATGGCTGTGAGAACTTCTAGTCTTTTTTACCTATATGTAAGATATAACCCATTTTGGAGTTCAAATGTCTCATTCTTGTCATTCATTTCTCATCTTTTAGAATTTCTGTTAATTCTACTTTTCGAGGCAAGTCGTTGTCAAAGCTGTCATGTCGGGGGACCTTGTGCTTAAATCATCATGCAGCGGCTGTGGGACTGCATCAGATTTATATGGAAGCAGCTGTAAACATATGACGCTATGCCTGGCTTGTGGAAAATCTATGGCAGAGACTCAAGCAGCTTGCTCTGAATGTGGAGTCCCAGTCACACGCTTAATTCGTGTAAGATAGATGTCATTCTATAGGAAGATTTTTCTGTGGTCCAATAGATATCTTTCCTGCAGCTAACACTTTTAGCATAAATATTTCATACAGTTTCCACAAGCATTTGATGTTGAATCCGCTATCTTTTCTATGCAAGATCAAAAGTGGTTGAAAACTGTTTTGTACATACCGTTGAGAAAATTATTACTCGTGATAATTGCGTCTCATTGTCTTTGCTTCTTTATACTTTCGAAGGACATACATGTACCCGATAAATTAAAGTTGATTGATCTTTGGAAGCTATTTTCTCAACTTTGGTTACATTTCTTCTGAATCATATGCAGGAATATAATGTCCGGCCAAGTAACATTAGTGATAAAAGTTATTTCATTGGAAGATTTGTTCAAGGTTTACCTGCTTTTTCTAAGAAGAAAGGTTCCGAAGCTAAGTGGTCTCTACACAAAGAAGGTCTAAAAGGTCGGCAGTTGACAGATGCTTTACGGGTAACACTTTTTACCTTATCCAATTTCATTTTTAGTAGCCCCCTTCGCCACAAGATTTGATGAAAGTCTTTGATTATTAGTGACTCCAAGGATGTTTTTCCCTGCCAATGTGAATAGAAACAGAATTGTTTTAGTGGTATAAGAATGCACTTTGGATTTGTTGAGTTATACATCTCACTGTTGCACTGAAAAGGCGTCTACTTCTCTATAAATAGGTTTTGATATTTTGTACTGTGAGGTGCTTATGTTCGATATATCTTCTATATTATATTGGCTCAGGAAAAGTACAAAAATAAGCCGTGGATATTGGAGGATGAGACAGGTCAGCAACATTATCAGGGCCAAGTTGAAGGTGCACAGCATGCAACTTACTACCTATTGATGATGCACGGGAAGGAGTTTCTTGCCATTCCTGCTGGCTCATGGTATGAATTAATGTTACAGTCTTTTTGTACTCATCATACATCTGCTTTTGGTTGAACTTCAACCTTTCTAAGAATTGTATATTAGGTAATTCTAATACAGATTTCACATGGATACGGTGATGGTTCAAGATTCCATTTTTCATTGGCAATTTAGATCTACATCTATGTTTATAATTGGAACTATTTTTTGACAGGTATAACTTCAATAAAGTGGTTCAGTATAAGCAGCTTACTTTGGAGGAAGCTGAGGAGAAAATGAAAAACCGTAGGAAGACTGCTGATGGGTTTCAAAGATGGATGATGAAAGCAGCAAACAATGGTGCTGCTGCATTTGGCGAAGTAGATAAGTTTGAAGGTGGTGGCGGTGGTGGGGGTGGTGGCAGTGGTGGGGGTGAGGGTAGACGCAAAAAGGGTGATGATGATGATGATGATACTGTTGTTTCTGACAGAGGAGAGGAGGATGAGGATGAAGAAGAGGCGATAAAAAGTAGGCTCGGTCTAAATAAAAAAGGTGATGATGATGAGGAAGGGACCAGGGGTGGTGATGTCGATTTGGATGATGATGAAGTAGAGAGAGGTAAGTCCCACTATGGTAGCTTTATCAGGAATACTTTTAAGTTTTTCCAATTTGGTTGATGAGGTAAACCGGAAACTGATAACTGTTTTATACTTTCACTTCATAATTTACACTTTCTTATTGCCGTTATTCGGTGAATTTGTATGCACAATACTGACAAGGAGATAACTAATTATTGTCATCAAGATTGTAAGATGTAATATAAAAACTGTTGAAAAGATTTCTCAAATAAAGGAGAATGAGATGCTTTCTTGAGCTTTTGCGAAGAATCCCTGTTATTCAGTATCCTTCTTTAACTTTCTGAATTGCTTTTTATGACCTGTTCCTCCCATTAGATGTTTATTTGAAGACTGCCCTTGTCTTCTATTGTGGTGAATCTCCACACTTTTTTGAATGTACAGCTGTCCTGCAAGAGGTACCTTTTTTCTCCAATGTTGCATTCACAATGGTGACTGGGTGGTTAATGCTGAGCTTTCTTTTGGATGGAAATTTGCAACCACATGCTTACTGGGGACTCAACTTGGAATCAATCTCCTATTCTGTTTCTGATAGGTGTAGAGAGTCTTACAAACTGTCCTGTATATCCACAGTTTTCTGCTGGCGTACATTTTTCTAACTTGTCACCCTTTTTCCTTATTGAAATTTCACTATTCATGTTGAGTACACCAACCAAATCAAGGTAGTTGGCAAGTTTGTCGAAGGCAAAGTCACCTATATATGAATCATCAATTAAAACAATAATTTTCTAAAAATAGCTACTACACAGGGCATACTCTTCCAAAGACATTGCAGTTCTTGTAAAATTCATGTGTCGGATTGAAACGATGAAACCAGCCCCTCATGACATGGGAAGCCAACGTAAAGCTGGATCATCTTTCGCGATAGTAAATTGTAAATATTTTTGCTGTATGTGCTTTTGTGAAGATGGACATTGCAGTTCATAAGATACTTTTGTGTGGAATTAAATGATCAAATAGCCATTTGGAAGATGGAAACACGTATAAGAGTTTGACCCAAGCTACACCATAGGTATTATGATTAATGCGTGTGTAAACTAAAATGATTCAACGTAAAAGTAGGGTATTGTTCTGTAGTAGGTTCTTGATCTAGTCTAAAAACTATGTATGCATATTCGTTCCACAGACAAGATTTCCAGAGCACATTGAGATGCATTGCCATCTGCTAAAAATTCTTGGGGATGATGAAGCAGCCAGTCATGACATGGGAAGGCAACATAAAGCTGGATCATCCTTTATGATTGCAAATTGGAATTATTTATCTGCTCTTATGAAGGTGGACACTGCAGTGCATAAGATACTTCTGTTTGGAAAAATAATCAAACAGCCATTTGGAAGATGGAACTTTACAATGCCTGCACATCATTTGTACCAATTGAATATCTTTGTTTAAGATCTGTAATTTGTAATTTGTTATGGATCATTGGAAACAAGTATAACGGTTTGACAGAAGCCACGCCAGAGGTATTATGATTAATACAAATATAAACTAAAATGGTTCAACATAAAAGTAGGGTATAGTTCTCGAGTAAGTTTATTCTAAAAACTATGTATACATATTCTTTTCACAGACAAGAATTCAACATCACATTGTGATGCATTTCCATCTCCTAGAAATTTTTGGGGTCCAACTATAGACTAGACCTAACTACTCAATACTAAATAGTGCTTGCTTTTCTCTGAGAATGGTCAATTAACTTGCAGGAGATGATTGGGAGCACGAAGAAGTATTTACAGATGATGATGAAGCAGTTGGAAATGATCCTGCTGAGAGAGAAGATTTAGCTCCTGAACTTCCAGCCCCACCCGAGATCAAGCAGGTATGATTGTATTCAGATGATTTGCTTATGATATACTAGGTTTTATTTGATAGTTGCAAATGTTGTTTGGTTATATCAGGTAACTAAGGAAGCTGTTTACTGTTTAACCTGCTATGAAGCTGGTTAGACACCCTTATAAGTTATGATAAAAAAAACTTAGTTTGTTTTGTTATTTATGATAGTTGCAAATGTTGTTTGGTTATATCAGGTAACTAAGTAAGCTGTTTACTGTTTAACCTGCTATGAAGCTGGTTAGACACCCTTATAAGTTATGATAAAAAAAACTTAGTTTGTTTTGTTACTTATACATGAGATCATGCAAATCAAAGGAATTTTTTTTTAATTTTGATCTGTCTCGCTCTAACATCCTGACATATTATTGGAAAAATACCTTCTCAAGTTCTCTTCCATGTGAGTTGCCTTGCTGCTACGTTTGTAGTTCTCATTCTTGCACTGGAGTTCATGGCCCTTTGCAATGGAGTTTTCTGCCCTTGAGGTCTTATTGTCTCTGTTTATTGCACGTTTTAGGGTTTTCCCCTGGCTGTTCGTTCAGGGGTCGGAATTTAAAATGGAAGATTGAGCCTAACCTATGGGTTTTTGGTATTGTTTTGGTGGTTTTGTTTGCTGCAGAAGGGTATCCCTTATAGTGCTGTTTTGACCCCATTTTATGTGTGGATTTGGAGGATTTTGCACAGTCTTGAATGCCTAGCAATAGGGCTTTTCTGCTGATTTATTTTGGAGTGATTTTTGGCTGGTTCAGAAGATCTTTTGGGTGTCTGTATTAGTATTACTTCTGGAACATCCTTTTAAGAGGTTCTTTCCAACCCTTTTTGTGGATGTTCATACTGGTATTGTGTATTGGAGCTCTCTTTTTAGCCTCTATTGTGAATTGATCCATTTTTTTGGTGGGTAGTATTGGTCCTGTTACCCACCAAAGAGTGGGTAACCCATAGGAGAAATTTTCTCCCCATTAGACAACTTGTGAAAAATTGATAAAAATATTGCTTGTTGCAATCAACTGGTAATTATCCAATGTATTTAATTTTGAGAAAAATTATTAAACTGCAAGTATTGAATTAAACATGATTGCAGTATTCACAAAAATAAATTGCGGAAACTGATAGAAAACCAATCACGAAATGGACAGAATATTTTTGGACAAAACATCCATGGAAAAACCTCGAAGGGAAAACCAGTTCTTCAGGTCTGAGAGTTTTGTTAATCTTCAACAAATTCTGCAATTGATAAATATTACAATACTGCTTGCCAAACCTTGGCAAAGGTCTGACAAAATATTTCTTTACTTCAAGTTGATCTGACCGTTGGAAGGCTCACGACCTCCCTTTGCACCCTGACATGACCTTTCTTGGCAAATACAGCCTGTACAGCCTCACACGTGCGGTTCCTCTGGCATTTTGATGCTCATGGCTTTGGACGAAATTAGCCTGTTGACTATGCTAGCAACTCATATGATCCTCCTGGAAATCTTGTACGACCTCCTCTTGGCAAATACAATCTCCACAAGCAATCTTGGCCTCTCTCAGAGAAAACTTGGCCTCTCCTGGAACCATCATGACCTCAATAACTCAACCTCTTGGTCTGTAGAAAATGCTAGGAGAATTCCTCCTCCAGATCTCGGAAACTGGAAGAATGCCGATGAAAGAATTTTGGAAATATTCGCTGCTTCCACTGTGGCTGAAACCATCATTGGTGTCAAACCGCACGCTATGACCACACCCTCTTCATTGCAATGAATTCATCTCCAAGATTGCCCATCAATTTTTTTTATAATCTCTCTTTGAGAAATCAGCAACCGAGATCTAAATCTGAAATGATCTAATCGATGGCTAAGATCACATAGAAAATTTACTAGAAGTCTCTAGAAGAAAATTGACCATGTTCTTAGTCTCACTAACACCACCTAAGGCTAGAACCCCTGTTTGAGCTACATCAACCAACAGTCCCTCTTAGTGAGGAAGGTGTGCTACGTTGTACACCACTGTGTTCCATGTTCACATTTGGAACACCTGTCACCTTGAGTACTCCATGGCCCAATCCACTATGCCACAACTCTCCTGGACTTCTGCTGCGAGCGATGAGTGCAAACTCATCCTCTATTCGTCTAGAAAGCTCATCTACGACTGCCGCTGTCTGCTTCTCACCCTTCTCGTCACCTTTCCTCTTGTGTGGGCAATTGCTGCGGTAATGGCCAAACTCGTGACAACCATAACACTTGATCTTCAACATGTCCTTTTCCTCCTAGGAGTTGGACCCTTTGATGAATCCCTTCTTCGCTTTGCCCTTGCTCACAAGAGAAAAATTCTTGTTGTCATTGTTGATTAAGCATCATGGACTACTTGCATCTCCTTTTGAAAGTAGATCTTGACCAGGGCAAGAACAATTTCTCCTTCAGGACTGCTCTTTCACCAAGCTCTGATACCATGTTGATTTTAAAGGATCCTCTAAACAGACAATTATTTCTTATGATCTAATCTCAAGTTAGTCTTTCCTTGCATTTATTATCCATCATAAAGTAATTGCACAGAGAATATCAACAGTAAACAAAATGCTAGTAGAATAATAAAGAGACAGTCCACACAAGAACACAATATTTTACCTGGGAAAACCCACTGAGGGGAAAATCCCAGCAACCTTTTCAATAGAGAAATCTTCAATTCAACAGAGATACATCATAGTCAATAACTAGGTAAAATGTGGTCCATGGTCCATCCTCCTAGTCAAGACAATCTTGCCCAAAAGCATACTCTGTTCTTGCCTCAGAAATGCTGCTACACTTCATAGCTCAGAATATGCCATTCACTGGCTGTTTCGGACCTCAGAATTCATTGTCTCAGATATACCCTTCTTCAATACCTCAGATCTCTGATCTTTGCTGCCTTAGATTCTCTTTCACTGGTTGCCTCAGACCTCAAATTTTTCTACCTCAGAGTGTGAGTTCTCTTGGACGGAAGAGCCTTTTTATAGGTTTACCTGGAGCCGACTTGAATTCTTGATGAGGCCGACTTGACTAGGAGGCCAACGTTAATTTTTGAAGCCAATTTTTTTTTGTTTTGAAAGTCCAAAAGGGACATGACTCAAAAATATTTTTCTCTTTGTTAGCATGAAGAACATGCTTACAAATACATAAATGACTCAAATATATATTATGAAGACTGACCATAGTTACAAAAATCAACAAAAATGAGGTTCATTAATGACTGTCTATAGTTATTGTATGACTACTGTGTTTTTTGATGTCTGAATTTTCAAGTGACTGATTTTTCACTACTTTACTTTTGTTCCAGGAAATTTATGTTTTCCAATCCAACTGACATGGACGAAGGATATTTCAATCACGTTTTTATTTTGTATTCACAATTATTATTCTTTTCGATACTGCAGGATGATGAAGATGAGGACGATGAGGGTAATGAAGAAGAAGGCGAAGGTCTGAGCAAATCTGGAAAGGAGTTAAAGAAGTTACTGGGAAAACGATCTGCAAATGAATCTGATGAAGAAGATGATGAGTATGAAGATGTATGCTTACTCTTTCCATTTGAGTGTTTTGATCTTTTTGTGTGAGATTTGGATATTGTGAAGTTAGCTGTAACACTGATGCTTTTTTCTTACTTTTATCAACTCATCAAAATAAAGAAGGGCCACAAGAAATTGCAATAGTGATGTATGTCAACTGCTGTAATTACAATATAATTTATATTAATGATCATGGGTTATTTATTTTCAGTAACAACTACGATGAGTAAAATATTTGCATGACCTCTTCGTTACTGTCATTCAGCAAGTTCTATATTATCATTATTTTTTGGTTTTTTTTCCCATTATAAATATCCATTATTAGTTTTACTGTATGACAAATTGACACACTTTGTAGGCCTACCATGTTACTGCATTGGTAGATAGGATAAGCTTTAGTTCAATGTGCAACGATTGCAGGCTTCTAGGCATTATGGAACCAAATCTTTTCTTAGGTGTCGAAGATTGTTTGAACTTTTCTGAAATGGATTTCCATGTCTTTCTTCCTCTTCATCATGTAATTGTTCATTTATCACCTTTTTTTATTTATTAACCAGACAATCCATTTTCACTGACATAGCTAGTTCCCGGTCAACTGCTTCTATGCAGCCTGTATTATGATAATATGTCATTTCTTTTTATAGTTTGTAACTGGTCCTTGATGATTTTGTTCAAGATATCTCTTTCTATGGTGGATCATTCTCTTTTTATAATCTCCTAAATAAAACTGCATTTCACCGTGCACATAGATTTTGATAATTTTCTCTATGCAATTTCTGGTATGATGATATCAGGGGCCATTGTGGATAGGAATACTCAGTGCAGCTATGTTGTTTCATAGACTATTCTTATAGCACATTGAAACCTTTAATTAGGAAGCTGGCTAAAAGTATTTTCTGTTTAATCACATATTTGAGGAATATGCTTCAGGGTTAGCCGCGTTTGAATTTTCCATATTGACCTTTTGGATCACCTGAGTGTGGTTTGATGTAATATCCCTTTTGGGAGAATTACCCTTAGGGTTGAAAAGAGCACATGACAAAATTGTATTCTATACCAGTATGACATTAATTTTTCAGTTTTTCAATTTTTCAAACAGAGATGATGTTGAATGCACAAACAGTGTAAACAATGTAGTTGATTTCACCAACAACAATACAAGTAAAGCCAATTCAACAGTACACGATCTCAGCTTCCTGAGTGACTCCCTTAGCCACTTGCTGCCTAGAATTGGCTGGGTTGGCTGCTCCGAACTGCATTTGCTCAAGTGGCTTCAGTCCCAATCAGCTGTCACCTCCCTGAACCTTGTGGCCCTCTGTTTGACCCCATTTCTGCCGCCCATGGCCTCAGAATTAGTCTCTTGTTGTCACAGGCCTGTATGGTTCTCCCGCAGCCCTAGATACACCCTCTGCTGTCTCAGAAAGGGGGATCCCAACCTTGCTGCCACAGAGAATGGGTCTCTGACCTCCTTGCTGCCTCAGAGTACTGATCTGCTGCCTCACGGATGATTTTGTCCTTGCTGCCACAGAGAACGGACTCTAATCTTCTCGCAGCCAAAGAGCATTGATCTGCTGCCTCACTGGGATGATTTTAGCCTCGCTGCCTCAGAGAATGGACTTTAATCTCTTTCCTGCCTCAGAGCACTGATCCACTACCTCAAAAGGGTGATTTAAGCCTCTCTGCCATAGAGAGTGGACTCTAATCTCCTCACTGCCTCAGAAACAATGATCCACTGACTCAGAATTGACTTATCCAGCTTGGCTTCCTCAGATTCAGCCTTCATGTGCCTCAGAACTGTCTCACTGCCTCAGAATAGGTTCTTCCAACCCTTGCTACCTGTAAGAGACCTACCCTAAGGTCTGCTAGCAGATCTACTTTCTTCTTAAATTAAATGCGATCAGAGACGATAACTTACGTACACAGCTTTTAAACAAATACAATTCTATCATTTCATTCTAATCAACGTAATTTAAGGTGAATATTTCATTCTGATAAAATTTACAAGAGTAGTCTATGGAGGAAATACCTGTACCAGTGGCTGATGGAGATACTTTTGTTCTGCTACTCCTGCTGAATGCTCCTCTTGACGGACCCAATTGGATTTACCTCTCAGCCAACTAGGAAATAATCCCTAGCCCAGGAAACCTCCACAGGTTCCCTAGCCCTCCGAGCCCAAGTCCAACCATATGTAGTATGAGTGTGTCCAAGATGAATGATCTAGACCAAGATAACAATACTTCCCACCTCTCAACAACCCAAGAAATCTCTACAGGTTCCTAAGGTCTCCAAAAAAAACACAAGTAGTCCAAACAATCACAACCAACCCCCACAATCATAAGCAAAACCCAACCTCCCCCTTTTCTCCCTCCCCCCTTCCCTTTTAATACCCTCCTTCCCTTTTCCATTTCAACCACCTCTCATTAATGTCATTAGGTTCTCATCCATCCTTACTTCTCATCCATCCTTACAGTTGACTTCTCTTCTCCCAAGTAACGCTGGAGTACATTTGGAAATGTGACATGAATATAAATTGGGAATTTAATGGGAAAGGACCATGTAAGGATCAAGGTCCCATGCCGTTATTATTACTTTGGGAAATAAGTTGCACATGATATTAGAGGTAGCATTGCCTACTGCCATCTTTTTGGTTACTGCAAAACAATGCAGTAAACTCATTTCCAAAACGGGGAAATTTGTTTTCCTGATGATACGCCCTCAAGGAAAGAAGAAGACGGCGGCCATGACCTTCAGACAGGGCCCCTCCGCACGACAACTACAGATGGACAAGGTCGTTGAGGAGTACGAGGACATCTTCACCTCCCCCACAGAGGTTCCTCTGCACTTTCAGGTCAAGCACTCCATCGATCTCACCCCAGGTGCTGCCCAGTGGACCAATCTATCGACGCTCCGTTCTGGAGAACGATGAAATCAAGAGGCAGATTCAGGAGCTGCTGTAGAAAGGTCACATCCGTCTGAGTTCATCGCCCTGTGGGAGCCCTATCATGTTGGTACAGAAGAAGGATGGGACTTGGAGAATCTGTATTGACTATCGGGCGCTGAACAAGATCACTGTCTGTAATAGGTACCTGATTCCACGGATTGATGACCTCCTGGACCAACTGAAGGGGGAAAAATATTTAAGCAAGATCAATTTGAAGTCAGGATATCACCAAGTACTAATCGAACCCTCCAATGTGTGGAAGACTGCCTTCAAAGTCAAGGAGGGCCTTTTCGAGTGGTTGGTTATGCCTTTCGGATTGACGAATGCTCCTGCAACCTTCATGAGGTTAATGGATGACATCTTGCGGCCATTCACCAACTCATTTGTAGTGGTATATTTGGATGACATCCTGATCTTCAGCTGGAGTTGGGAAGAGCACCTCCACCACATCCGACAGGTTCTCCAAACACTGCGGCAACAAGTTATGTGCCAATTTGGAGAAATGCACTTTTGGCATGACCTAGGTTCAGTATCTGGGATACATTATTGATGAACAGGGGTGCATGTGGATCCAGCCAAGACCCAAGTCATTCGGGATTGACCATCTCCAACCACCCTAACAGAGCTCCGTAGCTTTCTAGGTCTTGCCAACTTCTACCGCAGGTTCGTGTTGGGATTTTCTCATATCACTTGGCCCTTGAGTCAAGTCACCAAGGGAGGAGCGAAAGCAAAATTCTTTTGGTCTGAATCTCAACAGAAGGCATTCACAGAGTTGAAAGATTACCTCTGCTTGGCACTAGTGCTCGCATTACTAGACTTGCAACAACCATTTGAGGTTGAGACAGATGTCTTTGACCATGCTATTGGGGCAGTCTTTACTGAACACGGGCATCCAGTGGCATATCACAATGAGAAACTTTCAGACACAGTCTGGAAGTATCCCACTTATGACAAAGAGATGTATTCCATTGTGCAAGCCTGCCGACAAGCATTACATTTTGGGGAAGGAAACAATCATCCACACAGACCACCGACCCCTGCATTTCATACAGACCCAAGGGAAATTGCAGAATGATTGCCATCAGAAGTGGTCCACATACCTGCAACAATTCCATTTGAATATCAAGTATAAGAAGGGCAGCACGAATGATGTTGCAGATTGCCTCAGTCAACCACCGATCATAGCGTTAACCATTGTGTTCAACTCTTGTGGGCACGAGACTTGTAAATGGCCATTTCTCTACAAAAGCGACCCAGAATTCGGTCACACATACCAAATACTCTTGGAGGGTCAGCATGTTCTAGATTTTCACCTCTAGGATGCCCTGTTATGCCACCACCTGGGTCACCTTTGTGTTCCTTCAAGCAAGAGTGCCAAGATGATTTGGGAAGCACACTATAGTCGGGCTGCTGGGCATTTCGGGGTTGAGAAAACTGTGGCAGTACTGCAGAAGTATTTCTATTGGCCGAACCTTCGACAGGATGTCAGGAAGTACATCATATCATGCACTGCCTGCGCCATTGCCAAACCGACCATCAATAGGCAAGGTCTCTATACCCCACTGCCTACCCCTAGTCGACCTTGGGAATCCATCTCCATCGATTACATGTTAGGCCTTCCTTCCACTAAGCATGGAAATAACTGTGTTTTTGTGGTCGTCGACAGGTTCTCGAAGATGGCCATTATGGCGGCCTGCAAGAAGAATATCATAGCAGAAGCCACTGCTAAACTTTTTTTTGAACGAGTGTGGGTACACTTTGGGATCCCACAATCTATCATCTCAAATTGGGACAACAGGTTCCTCAGTACATTTTGGTCCAGTCTCTGGTCAATGCTGGACACCAAACTCACTAAGTCCACAACCTTCCATCCTCAAACTGATGGTCAGACAGAGGTTGTCAACATGATGATCGTACACATTTTGCGCATGTACAACTCAAAGCATCCACCCACATGGGATGAGAGCCTCCCCTATGTTTAGCACAGCTACAACCGGGCTCTCCACAGCTCGACTGGCCACAACCCTTTTCAGGTGGGCTTGGGATTCCAACCACTATGTCCCATTGATGTGGCCATGCCATTTGCAGCTACTCATGCAGATTCGGCTCATGTCCATTTCGAAACAGATAAGGCAAACAATGTCATTGAGCACATCCAACGTATTCACTAGCAGGTCCATGGCATTTTGGAGAAATCAAATGCCAAGTACAAGCAGTGACATGATCAACATCGGGTGCCACACAAGTTTCAGGTGGGCGACAAAGTCTGGTTGCATTTGCGAAAGGAACACCTTACCGGAGTTTATCGGAAACTCAAACCACTTCAATATGGTCCTTACACCATTACCAAGGCTGTGGGAGACAATGCATTTGAGCTCAACATTCCCCCATTCCTTGGCCTGCTACCAATGTTCAATGTGGACTGCCTTCGACCATAGTTTCCACCATTACTAGACACATCTGACATTGTAGAACAACTCACACCCACAGAGTTCAATCCAGATTGCATTGAACAAGCTGCAACTGATCGGATCATGGACACACAAATCAAGAACACTAGTTAGCAGAATATCCAACTGTATCAAGTTGTCAAAGCAAGCCAACTCCTTCCCTAGGGCAAGTGGCTCACCAGGGACCAAGTTCAACAGAATTTTCCTCATCTCATGGAGGAACTCAATGCAATGGGGACCATTGCTTCCTAAGGGGGGAGGAATGATCTAGGTGGATATTGGTGGCCACCCACCAAGTCCACTTGGACCCCCACCATTGTTTCTTTCAACTTTTCATTTTCTTAATTGTAGCATAGTTTACTATTTTTAGTAGTTTTTGGGGTCCTGAACTTCCGGAGCCGTTTTGAGGCCCTAAACAATGTTTTTTGGGAAAGCTAGGAGCAACATGGGTCCATGGACCCATGTTGCTCTTCCCAAAGATGTAGTTCTTCGATAAGTCTTTCTAATGAGATACTGTGCGCATCAAACAGAGATCGTATGCCAAAGTAATGGCACCAATTTACTCAAACGGGGCCCACAGTTTGGCATTTCATCTTGTTAGGTTTTTGGATGTTTAGGGTTTTCCATTGTTTCTCAACAATAAATAGGCCTTCGAGCCTTAGTGTAACACAGTTCAAAGGCATATAGCCGCCACATCTCTTCTAAGAGATAAGCTACCATCGCCCTAGCTGGTTTATTTCTATTTATGTTTGTAAGCATATTTCAGTATTTTACATTAATGAAATGGAGTATTATTTCTGTTGCATCTCTGTGTTTCTGGTTATCTCTGTAATTTGTTGCATTCCTGATTAAATCTAGATCATTCTTCCTCCTAATTTCAAGTTTGAGTGGCTAACAAGTTTCCCTCCATTTGCCCCAAATTATCTAACATCAAATAATGGGTCCCCCCCTTTATAAATGACTATGGCCTATGGGGTTAAATAGCCTACTACGTCCTCCCTTGACCAATTTAATTCGATGAGGACATTATATTTGAAAGGTTGATATGGAAAATTCATATGCAGTTAATACCAATGTTGCAAATATTCCGAATCCTGTTTTTTTGCGAAAAAATTACAAAATCGTGATTTTTTGGCCGCCCTAGCTGATGTTTGCCAAATTTTACTGATTTTTGGTGGTATCTTAATTTTGCCGATATTTTCACGATTTTTATGATATTTTGGTTTTCCCGACCCTTTCCTATTTTATCCCAATGCGGATGTTTGCAATATTGGAACATAATACTAAAGCATATTGCTGAAAATTGGCAGCTGTGAGGTGAATTTCCTTGAATAAAATTTCGTTTATGACCTTTCTAAAGCGACTTTCTAAAAATAGAAAGTCATGTCAATCTTTGCAACCATGACTTTCCAAAAATAAATCTCAAATAATGAAATGTTGTGTGTTTTTAACTTTTCTGCAATGTGGGCAAATGCTGTTTTGCGTTACGGAGTGTAAACCACGTATTTGCATTTTCAGCATAGTAGTGTAATTCCTTGGGTCATTTGTTGCCAGAGAGTATTTATAAACATTCACAATACAAAATATATTGAAACAGCATTTGGAAGATGAAACATATCATGGTCTTGACTCTTGAGAAGTTACTCCCATGTTTGTAAGACAGTACTTCCATGACAGCACTGGGTTTATTCAATAAAAGCCACCAAAAGTGAGCACAGATTGCAAAATAAATTAGGAAGGAGAATAGAATTATAGCATTTTTACTGGATATTTTCGTTATTTGATGAGAAATTTCCTCAAAACATATTCATCTAGTCATAAAATGATTTTTGCCTTTGAATGCTTAATCTGGTTTCTCCGATTAGTCATCAACAGAGATAATTGATGTGCTAAACCTGCAGGATAAAGAATATAGTTACATAATCCTTGTTTTGCTTCCTAGGCAATCCATCTTTGGCTGCCTAACACCCAAACTTTAGATTGGATTGCCCAAGCACTCATCCATATGGTGAATTGACTAGCTTAAATTTTCATTTTGGAACATCTCGAAATTTCAAACACTAAACGATGAAAATGTTGTGCTTTATCTGGTGTTTAATGACTTCTGTGCAGAGTTATTGCTTCTTCCCATGTTTATTTAGGTCGTACTGACTGATATTTCTTTCATCATTTATTTTGTGGGGCAGGTAGACGATAAGATAGGTCTTTCGCCAGTCTTGGCCCCCAAGCAGAAAGACATTCCAAAAGAGGAGCCTATAGAGACCACTCCCACTAAAGAAAAGACTTCAGCATCTTCCAATGCCACACCAACCACAGCAAAATCGCAGAAAGGAAAAAGGAAGTCTGGCAGTGATGATGTGAAATCAAGTGGAGCTGGATCTACAAAGAAATTGAAAACATTGGTAAGTGACTATGTTGGCAAGATTCATAACTTTGGGAGTGCCTTTGGAGCTTTTCCCCATGATTTTTGCTCATTTGAGAATCGATAGATGACTTTTTTTATAATACCTGATCTATTTGAACTTTCTTTGTTTGTGAAACGATTCAAAGTTCACTGCACCATCCTTTTTGCAATAATTCCTGATCTATTTTGAACTCTCTTTTTTGTTGACAGGATTCAAAGTCCACTGCACCATCCACTATTAAAGAGGAAAGTACACCATCAAAAAATGTTTCATCTTCTGCAAAGCAGGCACCACCAGCCTCTAACAAGGCTGTTGGTGCACAACCAACAGGAGCAGTGACAGAGGAAGAAGTGCGGACTGCTTTACGGCAAATGGCTCCAGTCACAACCAAGGAACTTGTAGCAAAATTTAAGCACAGACTTAAGACCCCGGATGTATGTATTACATATTGATGCTACCTGTCATTAAAAAGTTTACTTTTAAACAAAGCAATGGTTGAAATAAGGCTGCACTTTCATTTTAAGCCCTCTTGATTATGTCATCATAGGCTCATGACACTGTTAGCTTTACCTGTGTGGCTTCGACTGTCTTCCAGCTACTACACCCTTCTTTCAGCAGAATAGACAACAGCAACAGTTGCCCTCATTCAGCTGTTCTGTATAGCAGTAATGAGGGTGTGGGAACATGTATGGGTGGGGAGGGGGTATCGAGATAGGGGGCACATGCATGCTAAAGTTTAAGCCTGCATGTGCCATCCAAAGATCATTTCCAGTTTAAACTTTATATGCTTTTCTTTATTTAGTAGCTAAGCTGAATTTTTGAGTTACGCTTTATTTAGTTTACCATTTAAGTTTATGCATGCATTTGTCACCCTAAGTTTATTTCCAGTTTAGCCGCTTTTCTTTATTTAGCAGTAAGGGTTTAGATGGCATGCTTGGCATATCTCTCTAGGAGGATGCATGAAGGGTTTAGATGACATGCTTGGCACATCTCTCTAGGAGGATGCATACTTGGTTGCCTTAGCTCATCTCCAGTAGAGGTGCACTTTATTTTGCTCCTTTCCATGTGAGGAAGGTGCTCTGGTAATAGGTTTGATATTCTTCATTGAGGCACTGCTGTGCATCTGTCCAGACTTATTGTACCCTCTCTTCTTCCTAGTCTATAAAGGAAAAGCAGGTTGCACCATTGCGGTGGTTTGAGTGTTTAATGTTGAGCTACAACATTTAGTTTACTGTTTCTAGGATTTAATACAAATATCAATGATGCTGTTGGAGAGTTCAGATTAGCATGTTTGTTGTACTTATTATCATCAGTGTGTTTGTAGGTTAGTACTCTATAGCTGTAATTTTAATTAATGTTTTCAGTTATATAGGACTTTATGCTAGATTATAGGTAGGAGGTCTTCTACCTGGGATAGGGAGTGAGGCTTCAGGGGTGAGGGCCCCTAGATCCATGCATGAGAAAAGCACTGCATATTTTTTATAGGTTGTTTTTAAGTTGCTGTTCTGTTTTGTCTAGCAGTGTGTTCCAGGAACAGCAGTATGGTTACATTTAGTGTTAGATACAAAAACAGATTTCTCTAACTTTTTCCTGTGGAAGTGACGGGTAAAAATGTTGGAGGAGCATGAACTGCGATTTGATTGGTCTTAAAGATTGATTAGATTGGGAGAGAGGTTGGTATTGAAGAACAAATCTTAGAGCTATGATGTTATCTTCCTAATCAAGTTATAATCAAATCAATTTTTTGAGTATGACTTGGAGCTTCTTTGAATTTATTCAAAGTCTTGAATTTGGGTCAACATAAGAATGACAGGTGGAGGATTACTCGATCTTTAACATTGCTGAAAATGCCATGGATAAGGAGATGTTTAATGCTCAAGGCACTCTATATCAGAGTGAGAACATCAATCAGGTGATGCTGCTGTTGAATAAGCTTAGAGCCGTGTGGATGAACAAGACAGATACCACAGTCACCTGATGAAGATTATTGATCTGCATGATTAGTTTGCAACAATTGAGCATGAGGTTAAGAATGAAGATTTAGCACTCAGGTTTGGATGGGTTCTCATCCCCTTGATAGTGTTTTGTTCGAGGGGTTTGTGCATGAGAAAAGATTTCCACCTCGGAGAAGTGATAGGAGAACTTCGGCCAGGGGGAGAGGAGACTGGAGAGTGTTAGTAGGTATAGAGGAGGAGCAAAATTTTTGTCATCATTAGCAAGACGAATTAAGGGTAGCAAGGAAGGAGGACATGGGAAGGGTCACTAAGGAAAGAAAGAGTATTTGGGTTCCTCTAGTAAGGGGAAGGAGCTACGTCAGGTGTTTCAATTGTTGGAAGTGTGGTTACTATCCTTCTCAGTGGCATGAGAAGAAGGCGAAGGGGATTGGCTTTCATCCAAGCTTGAGAAATACTTCTCCATGGTCTCATGCCTTTCGTTTAACACCATGTCTAGTGTTGGATGGTGTGTGGATAGTGGAGCCTCCAAACATATGATCTCTAACAAGAAAACCTTCAAAAAACTTCAGGAAGAGGAGGAAGGCATACAAATGGAGGCTAGGCCCTTTATGGATTAAAATAAGCATCAGATGAAGGGTACTACAGGATCAAAGAGGATCTTTCAGGCTTGGGTTTCACCAAAATATAGGCATATTCCAATCTTTACTATTTTGTTGCTGATTCTAATTTCTGTGTTTTAGTCATGTATGTAGGTGATCCTTATATTTATAGGTATTTCGAAGAAACTCATTGCATGGTGTAAGGAAGAGTTGGTTAGTGAATTTGATGTGGAGATTGGCTCACTAACTCTTTTGGGGTTGGGAGGTGTGGTTGAGTCTAGGTGGGGCTTTTATATGACAAGGCAAGTGTGAATTTGAGATTATGAAGAGATTCAAATGATGGATACCCATATGGAATCAAATCTAAAGTCATTTGTTGATTTAGGTTCAGATTTGGTTGATGCATGGCGTGCAGGTAGTTAATAGTTTCCCTCGTGTATTTGGTAAATAACCTCATTTGTTTTATATTAACACCCTGACCTAATACATGGTGGAGTGTAGACAAGTTCATTGGGCCCTTGCAAAACATATGCTTTGGTACTTGAAGGGCATAATGGATTTTGGTTTGAGGTATGTTGGTGATGGTGAGTTGGAGCTACATGGATCTATATATTTTGGTTGGGTGGATAGTGCTATTGACAAGAGGAGCATTTCAGGGTGTTGCTTTATTTGGGGTTCAAGTGGTATTTTTGTAAACCACTCACCTTACACACATGTCTACCATCATGGGGTATCACAGGGGAAGGTGAACCACTCACCTTGTACATAGCGCACCAATAGGGGAAGGTGAACCACTCACCATATGGTTGTTCATGGCTGCAAGAAGTACCCCATGAGCTCCCAAAGCTCTCTCTCGGAAGGCTAAGAATTTGACCTTCCCGAAGGGCTTTGTGAGGATGTCTATGACCTACCCATCAGTCCTGATATGTTGGAACCTTATTGCTCCCCGCTGTACCATATCCCGGATAAAGTGGTACTTGATATCAATGTGCTTGGAGTGGTCGTGGAACACAAGATCTTTGAAAGGCGAATCCCACTTTGGTTGTCACAATATATCACGGTGGTATCCAACACTTGCCCAAATAGCTCACTAAAGAGCTTCCTCAACCAAACAGCTTCATAACAGGCTAGACTAGCTGTAATGTATTCGGCCTCAACGGTGCTTAGAGCAATCGATTTTTGCTTCCTTCTCATTTAAGAAATTGAAGCAAACCCTAATGAGAAGCAACATCCCAATGTGCTCTTAGGGTCCACCACATTGCTAGCCCAGTCAACATCAGTACACCCATGTAGCCTCAAATTCCTGGCCGTGTATCTCAGTCCATAGTTGATTGTGCCATGAAGATATGTCAAGAGATTCTTAGCAGCAATCCAGTGTATGTGATGAGGCTCAACCATTAATTGACGCAACGTAGTCACAACAAAGCATATGTTTAGATGGGAGTTTACCAAGAACATCAGGGCCCCCATAAGTTGTTGATACTTAGAAGGATTTGCCAATGCGGGCCCAGAAGCACTTCTGCATAACTTCTTGAAGTTGAGTTCCATTGGAGTAGACACATACTTGCAATCTGCCATCCCACATCTCTCGAGCAGCTTCACATTGTATTTTCCTTGAGAAAGGAAAATCTCACCTGACTTTTTCTAGACCTCCAGGCCTAGGAAGCAGTGCATCAAACCTAGGTCCTTCATCTCGAACTCGGAAGCCAACTCCCTCTTGCATTGATAAATGAGAGGGTCTGCACTTGTCAGAAAGAGATCATCCACATAAAGGACCGAAATGAGAGGCCTGTCCTTTTCAACCTTGAAATATATGTTAGGGTCATCTTTGCTCCTTATAAATCCTAGCTTCATATGATAGCTATCAATCCTCTCATACCAAGCCGTGGGGGCTTGCTTCAACCCATAGAGGGATTTCTTTAACCTGCACACATGTGTTCTTTGATCTTTTACTTCGAACCCCTAAGGTTGTTCTACGTAGACTTCCTCCTTAAGCGAGCCATGCAAGAAAGTAGTCTTAACATCCATTTGGTGTAGGCTCCATTCTTAAGAGGCAGCAAGAACAATAATATATCAGATAGTGGTGGATTAGACAATTGGTGCAAATATCTCGTTATAGTCCACTCTTTCCTTTTGAGAGAAGCCTCGAGCAATGAACCCGGCCTTGATTTTGTAAAGCCATTTAGAAGTGACCACAAACTTGTCCTTGGGTCTAGGAACCACATCCCAGACATCATTCTTCATGATTAATTCGTACTCCTCATTCATCACATCCTTCCATACTTGGTGTTTCACGGCTTCTTCCAACGTACATGGCTTAGATTGAACAATAGTACTCATAGCAGCTAAGTACCCTTGGTACCTGTTCGACTTCTTACTTTCATGAAATGTTCCCCTTGGAGCAATATGTCTTTCAGCATCTTTGAGAGTGTATTTGAGCCACAAAGGTCTTTTCCTTGTGGGAGCACCCTCCCTCAATCACTATAAAAGGGCAATTGATCTCCTCATTTGTACACACACACACAACTCATATTCTCTCTTTCTCACGTGTGAAGATTAGCAAGGAAACCACAGGTTAGATAGAAAGGACGAGTTAGAAGTGTTATACTTCTTTGTTGGACGAATAAAGAGCAAGTCATCAAGCTGTTTCTCTGTTTGTTGTTGAAAAGGAATAGGAGGCTGAGGTTCTGCTTGTAGGAGGCCGAATAGCCTCAGATATGTCCCTTACTTCTATGGAAGAGCCAAAGCCCTAAGAAGATCTGTTAACATGCATCTATGAAGGGTTGGAGTCCTAGAAGTACTGTTATCTTATATCTATGGAAGGGCCGAAGCCCTATAGGAATTAGACTAGATATGTTGCCTAGATTGAAGTTTTGAGGTTTGTTTTGACAAGCACTGAGTTTCTCTCGAAGTTGACGTAGATTGACTTATGAACATCACATTGTAACCTTGCTGAACTAAAGAATTTCTCCTAGAAAGGATTCTTGGGTTTTCTCCCTAGTTTAGGTTTCCCAGGTGAAAAATTTCTCTTTTTATGCTTGGTTGTCTCTTTATGATCCTACTATCATTAGTGCATTGTTGTTGAGACTTTCTATGTATAGTTGCTTAATGATCATGTGGCATAAGATGATCATATGACATAAGATTTCTCTATGAAAAATTCAACATGTACAAGATCAAGCATATTGTAGATGGCAGCATTGGGAAGTTCAAAGCTTGTTTTGTGGCTAAGGGGCCTTCACAAAAAGAAGGGTTTGGCTATGATGTGACCTTCGCCACTGTAGCTAGATTCTCATCCATCATAATGTTATTGGAATCGAACCAGTGACTGAACCATAAAACCTCGTGGACTGAGAATCGGTCGAAATTGAACCAAAAAACTAGTTTACCAAAAACACAAAATATTCAAATTTTAAAGAAAAACATATATATTCATGTTCATCCATATGAATCCAAATCATTTATACGCAAACTTTCTCATTATATAGCAAGTAATAGTGCATATAACCAAAATAACACTTAGTGCAAAACATCGCTGAACCAAAATACATTAAGAAGCAGGCTCTAAATGGATTCGATAGTCTAAAATAGCATGATACTACACTACTACAACTACAAGTGCTAATGTTCATCATCAGAATCATCCTCCTCCTCATGCTTGTTTGCAGAATGAGTAGCCTCCAAGTCTGCAATGGGATTATGACTTGATTTCCTTGGCCCTGAAGGTGGTACTTGTGATATATTTGCATCTACAACTTGTGGAGGTGGGTCCAAGTCCAACTAAGAAAGGTCTTCATTGTCAAATGCTGGTGCCTGACTCTCCATAATCCATTATGATGTTGGATGAAAGTCACCCAAGGCTGTTGCTTGATTCAAGGGTTTTGTTCAACAATTGGTTATGCCTCAACCTAAGGTTGTACTAAACATAGACCATGTCATTCAAACTGCTTTTGCTCCAAATGATTTCTCTTCTTAGTGTGTATACGCTCAAACACACTCCAATTCAACTCAGACCCTAAAGCACTACATGTTTGGATCAATATTCGAATTGCAATTTTTTTCAATGGGTGGCATTTGCCACCAAATTGTTGCCACCAATAGGCTACAAAAAGGGTGGAAGGCAAAGAAGTAATAGCAAATGACTTTGAAACTTGGATTGAGTGATTGCAAATTACAATTAGTAATATAATAATTTGTACAGTGATGTGTGGTTTAATGGTAAGTCTACTTGGGCGAAGCTCAAGAAACCGTAGTTCAAATCTCATTGAGTACAATGACCTGCTGTGGTGGCGGCTCAAGGAATAGATTCCCCACCCCCGCCTTGGCCGCACATGAGTCTGTTCTTGCTAAAATCATAGGATCTTAGTATATCCGACTTGCAGGTAGTTGGATGTACTCTTGGTGTTATAGAGGCAGCTATAAGGATTGATCCTGGATCTCCCATAAATTAGGCTTGGCCGTTATGATTCACCATGTGTTAAAAAAAAATATAATAATTTGCAAATTTTGATAGTTCTTACCTAGGGGATCCCTTGCTCTATTTCGTATAGCCATAGAAATGCTAAAAGTACTGGTACTCATTGAAACTCAAGAACTTCTTATGAATCTGATCTTGAGTCTTGGGATCTGGGGCCATGCACTAAATGCATTTATACAACCCCCCTAGTACCTCCCCATCTGCCTCAAAATTCTTAGTGTAATGGTACATTCATAGTTTAAAAAACCAAAATGTTTTCATCAATCAATTTCGAATATTTGTTTAAGCTTTTTTAATTAGTAATGAATGACAAAAGTTAACTTGTAAGCAATTAAATCCAAAATTACATACCTTGGATATAAGTAATAGCCAACTCAGTGTTGCGGGGGAGCGCCCCCCCCTTGCTCCCACTCCCAATCCGCGCTACGGGCGGGAGCAGCTCGGGAGCGCGCTCCCGATAAAAAAATTTGCGCTCCCTGCCAATTTAGGGAGCGACATCGGGACCGTCGCTCGCAGAGTGAATATTTAACGCTCGGGAGCGATCGCTCTAGATCGCTCCCGAGCGTTAAATATTTGCTCCGGGAGCGAATTGACCAACGCCGGGAGCGATCCGGGCGGAAAATAAGCCGTGGACGCGAAAAAAATTTCCAATTTAATTTTTTTTTTTGTTTTAAAAGCCCAATGGGGCAAACAAACATTTCATTATCACTTGAATGAGAGCAAGAGCAAGGAGAGCAAGAGCAAAGGAGCGAGGAGAAGCGAGGAGCAAATGCCGAGGAGCGAGGAGCAAGCCTGTAGAGAGGTAAGTAACTTAGTAATTTAGTTAGTTTAGTTTGTTTAGTTTAGTTAGGTAGTAATTTAGGTAGTTTAATTTAGTTTATTAACTATATTTATAAATAAAAAAAATAAATCTAATTAAATTAATAGATTAATTATTAAATTAAATAATCTAAATAAATTAAATCAATTTGCAGATTCAAAAGCCTACAAATATCAAACATCATGGACCTGGCTATATTTCTTGGGATTTTCCTCTTCTTGGTCCCTTTTATGGTTATTATGGTGCTGGAGAGTAGGAAACGGAGGGCCAAAATGAAGAGGGGGATGAAGAAGCTGGAGAAAGTGGATTTGATGAAAATCCCGGTGAGGAGGAGTTGGAGGAGGGTGAACATGACTCTCAAAAAACTAAACAAGACCAAAGCCCATTGTGGTAATACGTTAACAGGCCTGAAGCAGGGAAAGGGGGTGGAACCACTAAATTTCATTGCCCCCATTGCAACAATGATTACACAGGTTCATACACCCATGCCAGAAAACACCTCTGCAGGAAAAGGCCATGGGATGGAGACAAACAAATAGGAATCAAAACTTGTCCAGCGGTGTCAGTAGCGGATAGAGCCAAATACATAAGGGAAGAGGAGGAAGCCCAATACAAATCAAAAAAATCAAGGGGTTTCTTTGAACCAAGCTCACAATCACAAGCACAAAGAACTCCTTCAGCATCCTCCCAAGGCAGTGGATATGGAGGCACAAGGTCATCAGCTTTAAGATGTAGAACCATATCAAATTTCCTTGATGAGGGGTGTAGGAATGATGTGGATTCAAAGGTTTACAGGTTTCTCTATGCATGTGGGATACCATTCAATGTTCTTCGCTCACCTTATTGGCACGAAATGGTTTCTGCCATAAATGATGTGCCTAAAGGATACAAGAGCCCTGGGTATGACAAGGCAAGAACCGTTGGATTTGATCATGAAAAAGCAAAAATATCTCATTCTTTGAATAGAATGACAAGCTCTTGGACTGACCATGGGGTGTCCATTGTATCTGATGGATGGACAAATGTAAAAGGCAAGCCATTGATAAGTGTTCTTGCTGTGTTTGTTAGTGGTGCCATCTTTCTAACTGCACATGATTACTTAGACAAGTTCAGGACCGGCATCAACATTACAGAAGCATTACTTGAAACAGTTGACCGTATTGGGCCATACAATGTCATCCAAGTCATCACTGATAATGCTCCTAATTGTAAGGCAACGAGAGAAATTATTGACGATAAATACCCCAACATATTTTGGTCTGGATGTTTGGTTCACACATTGAACCTTCTTATGCATGATGTTGTCAAGAACAAAAATGCACAATACCAATGGATTGGTGATTTTTACAAGAAAGGCAAACAAATGATAAAATTTATTACAAATCATAGCAATACCCATGGCCTTTTCCACAATCACTCGAGATTGGAGTTGTTGAAGATTGCGAAGACCATATTTGGTAGCTATTACCTCACCTTCAGGCGCCTTTTGAAGGTAAGAGAGTCATTGGCGAGCATGGTATCAAGTCCACATTGGCAGGTATTCAAGGAAAGGGCTACAAATGCAGTTGACAGGCAAGGTTTTGAACTGGTGGAGGAGGCCGCTCTTGATAGTCAGTTTTGGACAAGTGTGAGGCAAGTATTGGATTTCACCAAGCCCATTTATCACATGATTCGGTTTGCAGATACAGACAAACCAATGATTGGCGAGGTGTATGAGCAAATGGATACCATGTTGGGGCAAATAAAAGATATTGTTCATAACAGAGATCCCAACTTGTACAAACTGATTCATGATTGTGTGTGTGAACAGTGGAATAGACTTAATCTTCCACTACATTGCTTTGCGTATATCCTTACGCCAAAATACTACTCTACGTCTTGGTTGGGCCAACCTGCAGCAGGGGGTGGGGTTAAGACCAAACCCCATTTAGGTCCAGAGGTAACTAGAGGATATTTGGAAGCATTAGAAAAATTGGTACCTGACAGGGAGGAATGTGCAGATGTGCGCCTTGAAATAGGCAGATACTTCAGTGGCACTGGTTTGTATGGTAACTTCCATGCAATGGACGATAGAGATAGATTTGATACTCTCACATGGTGGGAAACATATGGCGGGCAGGAACTTTTGCCAAAATTGGCAAAAAAAGGTTCTTTCACAGGTTGTAAATACTTCTTCTGCAGAGAGGTGTTGGAGCACCTACAGCTACATACACAATGTGAAAAGGAACAGACTCAATGAAAACCGAGCAGAAAGCTTGGTTTATGTGCACTACAACTTGAGGTTGTTGAGTCATTACTGTGATTGGGCTAATGAGGATCCCACATAGAATTTGGGACAATCACCCAGAGGATGACAATTTGGAGGATGGCATTGTACATATTGAAGAACTGGAAGAGGAACTTGTAAGGGATGAAGATGATGTTTCCATGCCACCTCCACCTCCACCTCCACCATCCAGTAGCAGCGCTCGAGGTCCGAGTCTTGTTCCTTTGCTGCCGCCACCTTCATCTACACCCTCACGTGGAGGTTCTAGTTCTGGTCGTCGGTCTGTGCGAGAGACTCCGAGAAGACCACCACGACCTCCTTATACTCCTGGAGACTCTCGTGGCAAGGGCCACATGTAGATTTATCATTTACAGTTTACTTGTCTTTTTTAGTTTCTATTGGACTTTAGTTTTAACTTTTCATAACTATTGAGTTTTGAGTCCTTGACTCTTGACTCTTGACTCTTTCATATCATAATGATATTTTTTGTAAACAATATATCACTGTGACAATGAAAATTTGAAGTTTGAAGTTGGGCCTTCGCAATTATAACTCATTGGTAATGATTGTGAATTATGAATATGATGCTTCGTGAAAGACTAAAGTTGTTTCATTTCATTTCATTATTCATGTTTCATTTTATAAATTTATAACATTTCATATCATGTTAACAGTTAGAAGTTAGGAATTAGAAATATCTAAGATATTACTTCTTGTAATGGTTATACTTAGCTTACAAGTACAACTTTGGTGATCAATGATGATAAATGTTATATTGAATTTTCAATTTTGAAAGCTTGAAGTTGAAACTTTAAGATTGAATTTGATGAAGCATGATTCACGAGACTCAATATGTTGCAGTTGTAATATGTATTTTACTAACTTGTGGACATGGTTGATGAAGATTATAATTTCTAGAATCTAGAGATTGATGTGATATGGTTCAATGATCAATCTATGTTTTTTATATCTAGTTCATCATTCTACATGCTTTTGTTGACATATATGTATCAAAAATTAAAAAATATAAAATATATATATTTTTAAAAAATCGCTCCCGGATTCGCTCCCAAACCGGGAGCTTCTGAAAATGGTCGCTCCCGCTCCCGCTCCCGCTCCCAAGTAACATTGAGTCAACTACATGTGAGTGAAAAAGACGGTGTGTGTGTGTTTAAATAGGTTTAGGGGGCCCTAGGGACAAATTAGAAGTGAGAAAACCCAAAAAAAATAAAATTAAAAATAGTTTGAAATTTTTTGAGTGGGGCTGCGTTGGGATGGACATCATGGAACCTGTCCTAAACTGATCGGTTTGGTGAAATAGGTCAGTTTGGTACCAAACTAGCATATTCCAGTTCCAAAGCCCTAAATGAACCGGTTTGGGCCTAAATTGGTCGTACCTATCTGTTCTGCGAATTCCGGCTTGGTTAGTGTAACATTGATCCTTCAAGGCTATTATCTCTATTGCAATACAGATGTGATGGAGGATTCACCAAATGGTCGTAAAGATGACCTCCTTCAATTGTGTTGTTGAGGAAGAGATTTACATTGAGCAGCCAAAGGGTTTTGACAACTACTTGTAGAGTGTGGGCTTCACCAAGAGTGAGGCAGACCCGAACCTGTATTACATTTAGGTGAGGGGAAAATCTCTCCTACTGGTGTTGTACGTTGATGACTTGTTTCTCACAGGATTTGAGAGGCTCATAGCAAACTGCAAGAGAGACCTAGCATCAGAGTTTGAGATGAGGATTTGCGTTTGATGCACTACTTTCAAGGTTTGGAGGTGTGGCAGAAAGAGGGAGAGATCTTCCTTGGGTAAGGGAAGTACATAGTTGAGATCTTGAAGCGATTTAGGATATAGGATTGCAGACCCATTCCACGCCACTCGTGACCAATTGGAAGAAGATTGACACTTCCAGGTCAGAGGCAATGGACCCTACTTTATGTTGAATTTTCTACAAGGTGAGCAGTAGAAAACAATTTTCTGATCTGATAATTACTACCTAATGATCTTCAATCAATTTATTCCATGCCACTGATATCATTGAGTACCTATACACAAAATATCAACAGTAAATGTAGCAGAAGCAGTAAGGATCATAGAAAGAAAACCACACCCAATAGAGACAATATTTTTACCATGGGAAACCCAACCTTGGGAGAAAACCCAACAACTTAACTTTAGGAGGAATCATTCTTTAGCCATGTTTACAAATCCAATTTATCTAGAAATCAAGAAAACCCAACAACTTATCTTGAGGAGGAATCATTCTTTAGCAAGGTTTACAAATCCAATTTATCTAGAAATCTGTGCCAAGTACAAATCCAAATACTGGTCAAAACCTGGTCAAAGTAGCAGTAAGTCAATGTTGGTCAAACCAACCAAAATGCTCAGAATTCAATGTTGGTCAAACAGTCAGCTTGCAGTAAAATTTCGGCCCTGTGGCTCTTGCGGTCAACTGCAGTGAAATTCCTAAACATGTGCGGCTCTCCTGCAACTCGGTCAACTTTGGTCAAACTTGGCCCAAAATAGTTCAGTCAACTCAGGTTAAACTCTCTCAAACAGAGAGAGAAACAACTTGGTCAAACAGTCAACTTGTCCTTTTTTTCTCCACATGTGCGGCTATCCAAGTGACCTCAAAAAGATGAAGAAGAAACTCACTTGCATGGTGGAGAAAATGAGATGTCACATCATCTATATATACTAGTCAAATGGGTTAAATTAGCCCAAGGGACACCGACACCCTTTCATGAGTTGGGCCGATTGGTGCCCCAAAATTAATTTTTTATTTTAATTTTCTTAGGCCTACTTTGCGACCACTTTGTTATGCGGGAATACCTCCCGATGCTACACAAAAATCATCACTCCCTCTTAGCAAAGGAGTTATTCTCCTTAGCTGCAACAAATTTTCCCTTAGCTGAAATTTCACATTGCAGCTATGGGGTAAATGGCCCAGGGGTAAATTTTCCCTTAGCTGAAATTTCAGCAGTAAACATAAGTCAATTGTGTCGAGTTCTGCTGAGGCCCAGTACATGATTGCCAGCTTGGCAACCTGTGAGGCCATTTGGCTTTGGAAACTTCTTGTTGGGCTCTTTTTTGATCAACAATTAGAGCTGACTACCATTCACTGTGACAATCATAACTGCATCAAGCTCTCTGAGAATCAGTGTTTCATGAAAAGTCGAAACACATTCAGATTAGGTACCACTTCATCAAAGTTTGGGTGCAGAAAGGGACAATGAAGCTGCAATACATCCCTACAGATGAGTAGGTAGCATACATCTTGCCCAAGGCCTTGATGAAGGGCATATTTGTATTCTTTAGGGATAAGTTGGGTGTTGTGCAAAATACTTTCCCCTCTAAGAGGGAGTGTTGGATTTATAACTTGGAAGGTGGTTCTGCATAGGTCATGTGTCATGGCATGCAGCCAACCACCTCAAATAACTCCTATAATGATTATTTAATTAATTCCCTAATTCAGGACTTCAGACAACAATTTAATTTAATTATTTGACTTGTTGGCTACCTTTTTGGAAAAGATGAAAGGGTCAAGGACACATTAAGTTGTAGCCCTTGATGTGAAGAGATGAAAAAATCTCAGCCATCCATCTCTTTGGAGATTAGGGTTAAGTTTTTTCTAAAGGGAGTTCAAGCTGTTGAGGAGATCATTCGATTGGCATGCTTGGCATTCAGCTAGAAAGAACTTTCTGACAGTCAGAGCAGCGAAGAGCAGGTCGAGACACTAGGGCAGCATACAGGCAAGACCATATCAGCGAACAGGTCAAGCAAAGGGGGCATGCAGCCAACCACCTCAAATAACTCCTATGATGATTATTTAATTAATTCCCTAATTCAGGACTTTAGACAACAATTTAATTTAATTATTGACTTGGTGGCTACCTTTTTAGAAAAGATGAAAGGGTCAACGACACATTAAGTTGTAGCCTTTGATGTGAAGAGATGAGAAAATCTCAGCCATCCATCTCTTTGGAGATTAGGGTTAAGCTTTTTATAAAGGGAGTTCAAGCTGTTGAGGAGATCATTCGATTGGCATGCTTGGCATTCAGCTAGAAAGAACTTTCTGACAGTCAGAGCAGCAAAGAGCAGTTCGAGACACTAGGGCAGCACACAGGCAAGACCAGATCAGCGAGCAGGTCAAGCAAAGGGGGCCTTGCAGCCATGAGTATCTTGGGCTGTACAGGCCGGAATTTGTTGGGCACAGAGGCTGATTTGCTGGGCCGTACTGCTGGGATGTACAGTGCTGTGTAGGGGTCGATTTGACTTAGATTTACTTGGACAAATTGCTGTAGCAATTTTCTGTTGAAAAGATCTGCTGTAAACTGAATTTCTGAAGCTGAATTGAAGCCCATCGTTTATTGGTTTTCCCCACACTGGGGTTTCCAGGGTATATCTATGTCATTCTTTTACGTGTGTTTGGCTTTGTGAGTTTTGCTTCTGCTGTTTATGCTAGTTAAGAACCCAGAGCTTTTGCTGTTACAAATCAGTTTAGGAAGCATCCTTCATTTCTGTTCCGTGAATAATTGTTGAACATCAAATCTGTAGCTGGGTTTTCAAGAATTAACAAGGATCCCTCACACACAGGGATCTTCATCAATTCTTGATTGGAAATGTTTACTGTGTTTGGTGCTGTTGTCTTGTTATTAAAAACAAGCAGAGCATGCCTTTTCTATTTAGAAGAGAGCAATAAGAAGTATGTTCTTTTTAGACTGACAGAAATTGTTGGTTGCATCTTGTTATTAATTGCTTCTCGTATGCGGTGGGTTTGAAATTAGGAAGAGAGTATGCTTATTACTGACATTTGAAACAAAGTGCTCTTCCAAGAGCACTGCAAAGACAGTGGGCTTGCTCCCCAACGTTGGGCAACTCTAAGAGATGTTAAACATTTTTAATTCTGCAGAGCATCCGTGTTGAGATATCGATGGGCCATAAGCATACTATTTACAGATCATGTGTCAAGATTCATTGTACCGTCTCTTATTCCAAGTCCATAAAGAAGCAGGGAACGCTTCCGTTGTGGTTTGGGAGTTTAGTTCTGAGCTATAGCATTTAGTTTACTGTTTTTCAGGATTTAATACAAAACTCAACAATGTGGTTTCGAGAGTTGATTAGCATGTTTGGTCTTCTTATTGGTGTTTTTAGTTTTAGGTATCTATGTTTGTAGGCTAGATTCTATAGTGCAGAATCTGCTTTCCATGGTCTGATTTTTAACAGACACTACCCATAAGTGCACAATTAGTGAGATGGATGCTGACGTTTGTAATATGTATATCCAATTGTATAGTTTCTTTATTTGTGTGAATTACAAATTGTCAAAGCATGGTGCAGGGGACCATTCTTATTGGTGTTTTCAGTTTTAGGTATCCAGGTTTATAGGCTAGATTCTTTAGTGCATAATCTGCTTTCCATGGTCTGATTTTTATTCTACCGATATGTAAACAATTAGTGAGATGGATGCTGACACTTACGTATCCAATTGCATAAATTCTTTGTTTATGTGAACTACAAATTTTAGAAGCATGGTACAGGGGGCTATCGAAGAAGTCTAAGATCTGATATGTTCTTTTTGGTCCTTTCGTAATACAGGACAAGTCATCATTTGCTGCTGTCTTGAAGAAGATTTCTCGCATCCAAAAAACAAATGGTGCTAGCATTATTTTGTTGCGAGATAAATGAAGCAAGTTGTAGCTTTGTGGGAATTTGGTCGATTACTTTTAAACAGCAACGTGACATGTTCCTTGTCGGTATTCTTGTAGTCTGGCCTGAAACGTTCCTGTGAAAAATGTGTTGCTCAAATCGTTGTGGTTTAGTTAAAATCCCAATCTCATGGAATTTTGTATTATTGGGCATTTACGAAGGAAGTTTATCCAGTTGCAAGAAGGTAGGTTAAATATCTCATTCAGCATTATACGTAGATTTCATACCTGAAAGAAGGTAGGTTATTCGAATTTAAAATGATAAAATGAGAAAATTAAGTTATAATTTAAATTGATAAAATGAGGAAATTAAGTGTTGAAGGTTAGTTTAAAAATTTCTGGCCTATTATATATTTTTGGAGTTTTGGACGAGATGTTGTATGTCAACTTTTAATTCAAACATACTGATTCAATACCAAGGCTAAATTCATGTTATTATGAATTTTGTTTTGAGAAAATTTATAAAAACAATCAATTCATGATCCTTAAACTACAAATAGGTGAATAAGGTAGCATTAGATTTTTCAAAATTGAATCAATTGAAGAAATAAATGCTTGGTCATTAGAATTGTATTGCTTCAATATCCACCACATAAGAATGATTCAAAAAATGATTCAAAATAAGCGACAGTGCTAGATAGGATTTTGAATATATCAATTATATGCTACAATTGCAGAGTTGTAACAGCTCCATGGTTATTTTCTGTTGACGGTTATTCATGGGTTTTTGCTTTTAATTGTGCTAGCTAGGATTTTGAATACATCAATTTATATGCTACAATTACAGAGTTTTAACAGCTCCATGGTTATTTTCTGTTGAGGGTTGTTCATGGGTTTTGCTTTTAATTGTGCTAGCTAGGATTTTGAATATATCAATTTATATGCTACAATTGCAGAGTTGTAACAGCTCCATGGTTATTTTCTGTTGACGGTTGTTCATGGGTTTTTGCTTTTAATTAAAATTTTATGTAGCTTTGAAATTATTTCTATGGGTATCACAAAATGGATGGTAACATATCATGTGGTATTCAAAGTTTACATTATTTTATGTTGTGAAGGGCGGAGAGAGGAAGGAAAAAGAGAGAGGACTTGAGGGGGGAGGGGGAGATAGAGTTGGAAGGGGAAGAAGGGGAGAGAGAGAGAGAAGGGGAAGAGATAGATAGGGAAAGGAAGAGGGAGAGATAGATATATAGATAGATAGATATGGGGAGAGAGAGAGAGCGTGACATATGTTTAGGGGGTTGAGATAGAGAGACAAATAAGTAGAGATGGAGGGAGGTATAAATATAGATAGTAGGGGGAGAGAGGAGAGGAGGAAGATAGAGAAAGTTAGGGAGAGGTAGATAGAATGAGATGGGGGAGAGGGAGGGGAAGAGAGAGGAGGAGAGGGGGAGGGAGGTAGACACATAATGGAAAGTGGAGAGAGGGAAGAATAAAGAGTCTCACAAAGACAAATACAGACATAGAAGTTAGATCTAGAAAGTCATGAATATTTAAGATTTTTAATGTGGTTGTTGATTTCTAATCCTATTTGATTAGATGCACTATATGCATTGATTTCAATGTAGATGTTGATTTATAATTCTATATAATACCTTACACTAGATGCATTGATTTCAGTGTCGATGTTGATTTATACTTCTATTTGATTGCTTGCATAGGATGCATTGGTTTTAGTGTAGATATTGATTTCTAATCTTATTTGATCACTTGCACTAGATGCATTGATTTCAATTTAGATGTCGATTTCTAATCATATTTAATACCTTACACTAGATGCATTGATTTTAGCATAGATGTTTATTTCTACTCATATTTGACTTCTTGCATTAGATGCATTTGTTTCAGTGTAGATATTGATTTTTAATCCTATTTGATTGCTTCCGCTAGATGCATTGGTTTCAGTATAAATGTTGATTTCTAAACCTAATTGTTGTTTTGCACTAAATGCATTGATTTAAGTGTAGATGTTGATTTTTGATTTGATGCAACAAGATGTACATTAATTTCAAAGTAATTAGATTAATTGTGTGCATTGATTTCAGTGTAAGCACATTTCTAGCTCCTCCATCTATATCTCTATCTCCCATTGTCTCTCTTTCATTATATCTCTATCTCAGCCCTTAAATACACACACACACACTCTCTCTCTCTCTCTCTCTCTCTCTTCCCCTTCTCTCTCTCTTTAACATTTCTCTCTTTATATCTATATCTCTTCCTCCCTCCATGTCTTTGTCTCTCTCTTCTTCCCTCTCTGCCCCCTCCCCCCATCTATATCTCTTTCTCCCTTTGTCTCTCCTTGCACCCAAAACATATACACTCTCTCTCAGTGTAGAACATAATAAATATTTTACCATAAATACAATACTTCAATTTTCATCCTAAATAAAATGTTTGCTTACCCAAACGTTTGCTTCTTGAAACTATAAATTATCTATAATTTGGTACATTCTTATTATTCCCATTTTCCGTCATTCAACATTGTTAATTACTTTGCATTTAAACTCGGTAATAGGAAATAACTACCATTGAAAATTATTTGGGGTTTAACACTCCATAAGTCACAATGATTGAATTTCAAGAAAACTACTATTAATATTGGAGAGAAATAGAGACAAGGTATGTTGTTTATTACAATGGCTCGAGTTAAATATTTGCATGGTCTATTATTCCAACTACTTATTTCATATGACTGATATGAGAAAATGGGAAAACTAATAGGTGTGACAATAGGAACAGTAGAAGAAAATAGTTTCAGATTATTGTTTGTAATTGATTATATTCTTAGTATTTGCATTTTCTATATATCAAAATTGTTACATTGACACTTTGCACTCAAAATCTGTATTTCATCATTCAAGTTACTAATAGTCTCTCTCATATCAACAAATTGAGGTAACTAAGCAAATTTTAAATTAAATTGATCAAATTAATCTTAAACATATTTAGCATATTTAAAATGATCAAAATAATTAGATGTTTAGCAAATTTTGTATGACCGCATACCACTGAATTCAGCCTAAATCCATCTTAACATCGCATCTATCAAGCGTCGAGAGGGATCAAATCTATAGAGTTGCAAATCTTTCCTCAAGTTTTGCACTCAAAAAATAGGTTTGCACTTCGAGAGATCATCTATATGTATTTGTGTGTGACGATCTTTTTTTTTGGTAATATATATTATGTAAATACAGTCAACTTTGATAATCGAAATTAATCCCAAAGTGTTTATACATTACACCATTTGTAACTTTTAAACATAGTAGGTAATTGTTGACCTAGTTGGGGCCATCTTAGTTGGCCTAATCTTTCGAATATAAATCCACTTTAGTCAATCAATCAACCATACAATGCACCATGGACCAATGTTTTAAAACTCAGACTTGGTATCGTCTCGGACTAGTTGATTCCAATGGATCTATCTTTATAAAAAGTTCATTAAATATTTAGTTTTTAATGAAAAACATATTTTTAGAGATTTTCATTCATGTTTCCAAACTGAAAGCATTAGAGTAATATAGAGAAGACAAAATATGATCAAAGTATCTTCCCTTTTTTTCTTTAAATCTTTATTTTGCCGCCGAGTCAGATTGGTTTATATCAGGCTCAATTAGTCCGACTGGGCTGTTATAGAACTGACCAAGTCAGGGATCAACTCGGTTGATATATTCATCTTCCCTCATTTTGGGTTGCTCAAATTTTGCCTTGAAAAGTTGAAGCTTTGCTTCATTCACCTTTGAATCACCTGCATATATATTTTCAAGCTTGTCTCATACCTCTTTAGCAGTTTGCAACTCAATATATTAAGATAAATAGATTTGATAAGCCCACTGATAATAAGATCTTTAGCCTTTGCATCATATACCATATTTTTCTTACCTCGTTCATCTTGGGTCAGTGTGAAGCCTTTGCGAACGATTTCCCATACTTATCCTTGCGCCAGGAAATGAACTTGCATTCTTCCACTTCGAAGTGCATAGTTATTTCCATTGAACAAATGAACTCTGTTCTTACTATACTCCATGATCTCTTTCCAGTTGTTAGACTGTTATTGAAGGAACCATGCTTTGATTCCAATTGTTGGAAATACTGAGAGGTGGGGCGAGGGGAGAGGTGGGGCGAGGGGCGCGAGTGAATCAATGTTCCTTAGCAATTAGCATTTTTAAATCTTTTCAAAGCATTAGTTAATGTTCAATTATTATTAGTGTTTATGCAATAATAACAATAAATAAAAGAACACAGTAGGCACAAGGATTTTAGGTTGAAAACCCCCTCTAGGTCAAAAACTACCGAACACTTTTCTAATAAATTCTTTAATCTTCAGCCATAACTGAAATGAAAGCAACAACTTCTTAGAATTCTAGAAAAGCATTCTTCTCTAGCCCCCATTGGAAGGACGCCTCAACGCTTTGGTTTCTTTCATAATCAACTGAATGGATGCTCTAACACCCTAGTGAGCCACAACTTGCCCTAGCACCACCCTACTACCCTGAAGTGTTTAGAGGCCCCAACCTGTAGGCGACTTCATACACTTGCCTAGTACCTCCTTGCTTGATGGCCCAATCTGTTGTTGAATGTTAGTTTTGCTGTGTTAATTTCAACTTCAGAATTTAAAAACAATTGTTCATTATTTTGTTCATGTGCATAGTTTTCCTTATGGTGTTTGTGATTGTAACATGTAAATTTGTCAAGTTTTATGTCAAATTTATGAGCAAAATAGTATGTAAATAAAGTGATGAACAAAAGCAAACAAATATACAACAAACCATGAAAATGTGTAGGTTTCCTTATGGTGTTTGTGAATCTAAACAGGTAAATTTATCAAGTTTTATGTTAAGGTGAACACTTAACAACAATCAAATGTACAACAAACCATCAATTTGAACACTTAACACAGTGTTTTGATAAAGGAGTTCACCCCTCTTGGGCTACATCTCCTTGGTCCAATTTCTATGGCTTGGGCCTCTGTATTAGCTCAAAATGGAAAAAAGTGGTGTTTACATTGCTCTATTGCTCATGAAACCTATTTCAATGTACTCAGAACATCAAAATCCTAAAGGAATGACTCTTTTTGAGCTAGAATTGACCGAAAATTGTGAAAGTTATTATCTCTTCAGTTTTCCCTAAGAAAACTCCACAAAAACTAGAGAAACCCTTGTTAACCCCGCAAAAAAGGGAGAAAATGCCGAATTTATCGGACTCATCAAACTTACCGCTAAATCAGACTCATCAAACTTACTGCTAAGTTAATCCTACCTTAATTAATGGATTAACATGGTTTAATTAACGTTAATATTCAGTTAGCGCGTTAAGCGCGCAGTTAGTTGTTTAGCACTGGCTTCACGTTTTGTGGTGTTGGTCACATGCGGAGGGGGTTGGCCCTCTCCTCCCCCAACCCGCCACATATATCACATGAAATGCAAACTGTAACAATTGAATGTTAAGAACCAATGGCATGACATAGTGGTAAGACTTTGGATTTGTGTGGGCGAGGTTGTGGGTTCGACTCTGCGGACCTGTCAATAAAATTTTGCAATGCGCGCCGATGTTGATAGGCCATTGGGGAGGGACACGTGGTGGCCTCCGAGCTTGCCACATGTCCTCTTCTCATTGGCCCTCCCATGTCCAGTAAGAAACAACCAACACATCAAACTGTTGACCATTCAAAATGCACCACTTGCGTGACCTCATTGGCTATTGACCAAACCTTTGAACTGCACAGTCCCCTGCCACGTCATCAGTACGGATTGCTCACTGTGTAGTCAGTTTTTTTTGCAAAATTCCTCTGTTTGGCAAAGTGGACAAAAGTCCCTATCTTTTTCATACGAACTCTGTTTTGAGTGAAACGAGTTGCATTGGGATTGTATCGCCGAGAAGGACGTGGTTGTTCAATGTTTGAGTGATTCTGAGCACTTTTATTTTTGAGCTAAATATTGATCATCTGATCATTCCTCCCCACCGGAAGCCTTTTGGACCCCAAAAGATACTACCAATTGTTCAACAAGTGAAGGTACATCTCCCTTACTTTCTCAATATGCATCCATTTGGCCTTAGAAGTATTTTGTCTCTTGAGTCCCACTCGAAGGTATTCGACATTCCCTCTCTTTGAAGTTCTGATTCTTCTGTTAAGTATGAGATTTTGCTGTAGTTCATCAAGATATTCTAGAGAGAAATAATCTATTGATGGCAACTAAACATGCTCTCCTTGATCATCAACCAAAGGAGGCTCAAACAATCTCAAATTTTCAACATTAACAATAGGAGGCAAATCTAGCTTAAATGCATTTTTATCAATCTTTTCCACAATTTTAAAAGGACCTGTTGAAGCCCCAAAAATCAGGTCTACAACAAGGGGGATAACCACCCGGTCTAGACCTTGGTTAGCATCTCCTTTTCCATTTGGTATAGTGGGTCCGACTAGGGATATGGGACCAGTTTCCCAATTTGTGTGTGTGTGTGTGTGTGTGTGAATAATTGATATTTCCTTTCTAAAAGTTCCTAAGTGAGATGCTCTAATTCTAACTCTAATCTAATAACATGCAAATTGTATTCTAATAAGCAGAAATATCTAAATCTATACTAACCCGGGGTGTAATTCTTCTATTATGCGATCTAAAATGATTTCAGATAACAATCGGTAATAAAGATCATTCAACTGTTATGAGAAAAGAATTCAATACAGATAAACCACTTCGTATAAACAATTGTGAAAGACATATCGCATAATAAGCCACTCATACATTAAGCATAAATAAATAGCTATCACCGTACAAAAGTGCCAAATGATAACTCAGACATTCACGCATCAATATATAAACAACTGGACATGAATATCACATTTAACACAAAGGCAGAAATAGTTAAGAGATAGAAGTACCATTTATAACTAGTTTTATTCATGAGCTTCAAGCGATAATGATTTATTTCCTCTTAATCCAACATCCACTAAGAGTATAGAAGTGCAACATCAGTAGCAGAGATTAAATACATATATCAATAAACACTGTTACATTCATTCATCAAAACCTCCTCGGAGGGTGCAAAAGTGCATGTTCTGAGGACAAGTTTTTGATAAATTTCAGGATCTTTCTCTAAATGCATGAGAAGGGTTTAAATACTAATAACTAAATCTAAAAATAACTCATTACAAAAATGTAGGATACGGTTTAAATGACTGTCCTTTTTTCAGGCAAAAATAAAACAAAATTAATACTAATATTGAATCTAAAACAAACAACTAATTATTTCTGTATCTGATCCCTGAAATCGCAAGCATTCAACATTTGCTTGAGAAGAGTCGGCTGACCGACTTTAGACTTTAACTGTCGTGCAAAAACGGAATCAGCGAGAGATGGCGCCATCTTCTCGGCCGAATTGATGATGCATTTGAGAGTCATACACTGGTTGTGTGGCTTTACCAAATATGCCCAGTAAGAATCCCAATTCAACTTAGTTAATCTTTTGATTGATTTTGCCTTTTCTTGAGCCTTCTGTCTCCAACTTGTCTGCAATTGCTGTTCATATGTACATACCATAGTGAAGATGTTTCAGACAATTACTACTGGTTTTAGGATTCAAGTTTTACTTTTTATTTAACCGTTAGCGTTCTTTTTACAGATTTCTGGGCTTACAGGTGACTAAGCAATTAAAACCTTTCATTTTCAAGAAGTTTTGCCCAGCGATGTGCGATTAACAATTAAAATCTTTCTCTAGGCGCTAATCGCGCATCGGAAACTGCCTCCGTTTCTTGATCCGGGCTTCCTTGGTGCGTTTTTCGCCTTTTGCGCGTTTTCTTTTAGGGGATATAAACTTAAATTTTGTGAAAATAATGATTCCGTAAGCTATTGACCCTGAGTTTTCGCTCGTTTGTTTTTGATGTCAGCGCTGTCCAGTACCCATTTAACCATGTCTTTGTTGTCAGAGCTCGGAGCTTTGCCTTTCTTCCCCATAATATCCTGTATACTGCTTTGTATAATTCTTTGTTTTTCGTTTTTGTAGTTTACTAGTAAGATGCGAGTAATGATAAGGAAAGTTGGCGAGAAAGCTTTAAACGCTGAAGACATATAAAATATACCACCTTACGTGAACTGGCTTTTCGATAAGCACAAAACCATATTTCATTAACAACTGGCAACTAACTCATTAATTAGCATTAACGCGCATAACCAGGTCTTGGTTTATGGAAACAATTTTTTCGAATAATGAGCCCTAAATATTTGCGACGAAGCAATTTTGCGATTCGCTTCGCAATATCGCAGATCACTGTGTCGCAATATCGTAATATCGTTCTATTTCTTTATCGGTAATATCGCTTTGTCGCTCTATCGCAAAATCGCAGGAGCGTGGCATATGACAATTTTATGTTAAAGTGTTTTATGCGAAATGCGATATATGCCATCGCATATCGGTGATTTAATATTTTTTAGCGTGAGCGGTCTTTGATGCATGCGATGCGATATATGTTTGTAATCTCGTATCACGATCTCGTAATCTTAGAATTCGGCTTGCAAGGAGGTATCCTGTTATCTTAGATTTTAGGCTTCTGTGGAAGTTTTTTGCAGTGGCATGATCCAGATTATCCACAGTTTTGTGTTCATTCTGTCGACGTTTCAAACCCAAAAGAGGGTCCATCATCAGGACTAATTTAGATAGATAGAATATGAATGAAAGCATATTGAGAGAAGAGTCTATCGACCTGTGAATAAATAAACCTAGATCCTGTTATCTTTTTTGCGATGCGATTTTTATTAGGGAAAGATTTTGTCTTACCTTATTATGAAACTTAAACTTTCTAGATTTTTCAAGGGTATTTTCTTAAGTTTATGATGGTAAGTTTTATTAAAAAGGAAATACAAGCACTAATTAATTTTTAAATTTTTGACTAAGGGTCCCCACTTATTTAGTATTAGTAATAACACCAAATAAGAAGGGGGGTTGTTGTTGGCCACAACAATTGGCGATTCACTTGGAAGAACCAGTTATCTCTGCTTTTCTTTTGGATTTTCTAAACTTCCAAAACAGAAAATTTTCCAGAAAATTAAACTTTATTATAGAAAGACAAAGTACATTATGCTTTTACCTATCAATGATATTTTGTTTATTCTATTTTCAACTTTGATTATTTACTCCCTCAAGCTAGTCCTTGTATCTACATCAGTCATTACTTGGTTTATAAAGATAAAAACGAAGCCTTCTCTGTAAATCAGTTTTGAATATGCTCATTTGTCGTACGTAGAGCCTCTGCTGCCAGCAGGCATTTATAGCCTCGACAGGGTTACTTGCTACCCAACAATGATCCTGTATCCTACTTAGAGAAATTTACAACTTTCAAAGAGAAATCCATATCCACACTTATTGCTTTCATTTTCCTTTTTACCCTTAAAGAACAATGTCTTGGTTTGATAGCCAATTTATGACACAATCATTCACTTGATTTATGGCTTTGCTGAACAAGCTGGCTCGTGATGAGACCCCCTGTCTTTTGATTGCAACAATCTTGAGTCATTGCCCTGTTGTGGTATACAGTATTGGCAAAGTCAGCAAGCTATAATATCTATGATCATGATAAGCCGGCTCGTGATGAGACCTCTTACTCTTTAAGTTAAAGTGTATCATTGGATTATTCTCTGAACGTTGAAGTTTCCTAGGTGGGGAGGAAGTCATCTTTCCTTAATACAACTCCGGATGACAATGGTAGAGTTTTTTGGAAAGAGCTTTTCTACAAAGAATCTTCATTTTTGTTATTTCCTACTAAAGGTCATTTTTTGTCAAAATTTACAAAGTTGAAACTAGTATCATTTCTAGGCCTAGAGTCTTTAACTGTATCTTTCAATAATAATGATCAATTTTCTAAAAAAACACTATTTATACAAGTGAAAAAACAAAATCTAAAAGAGAATTTATGTCTTTTTCATAAATCTGAACTGTAACCATTTACAACCAGTTTTATTATGGCAATAAGAACTAATCTACAAAATAGAAGGATGATCTCCCATGGAAAATATTTTTTGAGGATCTGTCCATTAACTGGTAAAGAATCTCTTTTTTCTGTTAAATCCTCTAACATAAAAGTGGACGGACCTATGACTTCTATGATTTGGAAAGGGCCAAGCCACATTCTTTGAAATTTTGTATGTTTCCCGTTTTCCTCATGAGCCTTGTCCGATTTTAAAACTAGATCTCCCATGTGAAAGTCTTTTCTGGATATCATGTTTGAATCAAAAGAGGCTTTTACTAATGCTTGATGATGAGTTTGAGTTATTTTGGTCTATTCTCGTTGTTCTTCTAACTTAATTATTTCCAGTTGCCTTAGTTGTAAGGAAGAAGTTGGCGCTTCATCAATATTTTGAACCAAGGCTAAAGAGGGAATTGCCAAATGAGTTGGAAGAACCACTTCTTTCTCATAAACTAAATTGAAGGGGGAAGTGCCGATGGAGGCTTTCTGCATTATTTGATCTGCCCATAAAGCATATATTAAAGATTTGTGCCAATTTTTATGATTTTAGTCAATGGTTCGCTTAATAATTCTGATTAAGTTTTTATTTGTAGATTCAGCTAATCCATTCCCCTGTGGATAGTAATTGGCGGAGTATTTAAGCTTGAAACCCCTTTTGAGTGCAAATTCAGTCATTGCATTACCAGAAAAATATGATGCATTATCAAACATTAAAGCAGAAGGCAACCCAAACCTGGTGATTATGAACTGATCTATGAACTTGATGATATGTTCAGCATTAGCCGTCTTGAGTGGAACTGCTTCTACCCATTTAGTAAAGTAATCTGTTGCTGTAAGGATATACCTATGCTGTTTAGAAGAGTGAGGAATGATCTCACCTATTATGTCCAATCCCCACTGATCGAAAGGTTGCTCAATGTTAACTGGTTGTAGTGGCAAGGATGGTTTCTTTTGTTTCCCAGCAGCGGTTTGACAGACTTGACATTTCCTCACTTAGTTATGTGAGTCTTTGAATGATGTGGGCCAGTAATAGCCTGCGCGTAAGATTTTATGAGCAGTAGCGTCTCCATCGTAGTGTCCACCTGCTGGCCCATCGTGGAGTTCCTGCAAGACTTTTTCAGCGTCAGATTTTTCAAGACATTTAAGGAGAACATAATCATAATTTATTCTCAAAAGAACATCGTTCACGAGCTGATATTGTTTGGCTTTCAGCCTTAGAGCTCTTTTCTTGGTATGATCGAGGTTTGAAGGAGCGTATCCATTCTTTAGATAATAAATGATATCACCGTATAATGACTCAACATCATTTAGGCTTACCTTGTACATTTGTATCTCTGCAGATGGAATTTCGGACATAAGCGATGCTCCGACCAGCATTTTGCAAAAGCCTTGACCTTTTTCAATACTTGTTCGTTTGATTTCTACGTCATATTCCTGTAAGGCAGTAACCCAATTGGATATTTTCTCACCCACATCCTTCTGTGCTAGAAGATTTCTTACCACTGGAAACAATACTATGATTTTTGTATGTGTTTTGAGTTAAAAAGGTCTGAAATATTTAATTTCTTTGAAAACAGCATAAGCTTGTTTCTCCACATCTGAATAATTTAACTCAGTCCCTTGTAAATTGGAATTGAAAAAAGAAATTGGGGCTTTTTCCTTTTCTTGATTTGCTTGAGTGAGTATCACAACATATGATCTATCAGAGGCAAATGTATATAAAATAAAATGATCAGAAAAATTTGGATTTGTTTAAGATGGAGCATTAACAATTGCTTGTTTGATCAGATTGAATGCCTCATATTCATCTTGGCCCCATTTGAAGTTTGAGTTCTTTTTAAGCATTGCTTGTAAATGAGACACGATTCTTGAAAAATCTTGAACAAATCTCTTTACAAAGTTAATCTGGCTAAGAAAAGATTGCATGGCTTTCTTGTTGTGAGGTAGGGGTATTGCGGAAATCTCCTTGATTCTGTCAGGATCAATGTGAATGCTAGATTTTGACACTATGAATCCGAGAATTTTTCCTTCACTTAATGCGAAAAATTATTTTTTTGGGTTAAGTGAAATTCCATACCTTTGACAACGTTGGAAGATTTGTTTTAAATCTATAAGATGATTGTTTCGTTTTTTGGAATATACAGTTATATCATCCAAATAGATTACCACTGATTTATTAACTAAACCCTTGAATGCGATGTCCATGGCTCTCTGAAATGTGGCACCAGCGTTAATCAAACCAAATGGCATCTTTTGATATGCATATGTGCCCAATTTAGTTCTGAATGTGGTTTTTAATTGATCATCGGGATGTACCAACACTTGATTGTATCCTGAGGATTCCAAGAATGACATTAATTCTGACCTCGCGATTGCATGCAGTATTTGTTCCATGGGAGGCAAAGGAAAATTATCCTTTTGGCAGGCTTTGTTAAGATTTCGAAAGTCAATGTAGATTCTAATGTCTCCGTTTTTCTTTCTAACAGGGACCATATTGGAAACCCATTTGGAATGTCGAACGGGAAAAATTATTTTGGCTTTCAATAACTTATTGAGTTCAAATTTGATCTAGTTTTCTAGATTGGGATGGAGCTTTCTCAACTTTTGTTGGACAGGTTTTTCATCGTCTGTCATTGGAATAGTATGTTGGATGATGGAGGTGTCGTACGTTTTGAGTTCATCATAATTCCAAGCAAAGACACTTTTGTATTGTCTCAAGAGACGAATATACACTAATTTTTCTTCAGGAGCTAGACCAAGGCCTAGATTGATATTCTGTGGTTTGGTATCAGTGCCTAGATTTACTAATTCATAGTTCAAAGTTGAACTTTGGAGTTTTGAATTGGTCGATCTTTTAAACCGATCTTTCAAATCATAAAAGTCTTCTAACTTGACTACTGACTTAGGTATGGCATTGTTAGTGCTATCTTGTTGCAATTGTCGGTCATGTTGGTCTTCGTCAATTATTTGATTGGTGTAGGATCCTTAAGATGTGAGGAAACTCATGATATCAGGATCGTCGTTGAAAATCCTCTAATTGGTAATGTTATCAGAAATAGATGGTCTAAAAATTAATTCAATTGAAAATCGATCAGGGCTAAAATCTTCTAAAGGAATGAGCTTGGAAGCTACGTTAGCTAAGAGGTATGCACTAGCATTCTGGAGTCTAGGAATTGATGAAATATTAAATGCTATAAAGTGTTCAGTCAGATCTTGAACTAAAGATTGGTAATGTTTTAAATGACCTGGTAAACAATGTATAGTATTACGTACCTGTCTAATTACAATTTCAGAATCTCCGAAAAATTGAAGGTATTTGACGTCTAATCCGATTGCTTTGTATAACCTTTGGACTAAAGCCTCGTATTCTGCGGTATTGTTGGTGCAATCAAATTCGAGTCTGCAAGTTAGCATAGTTTTATTTCCCTCTGGACTTATTAACACGCATCCTGCTTCTGCTCCTTTGTTAGACTTAGAAGGGTCAAAATATAATTTCCAAAATAAAGATTTATTTACAGGAATATCTATAAAATTAATACATTTAGAACTATTTGTTTGAGAGAAATTTTCTACTTGAGATAAAACAGAATGTTCTAAGTATGGTGAAGTATGAGCATTAAAATTTCCTAGGAAAGAATCTACTGAGTAGTTTCCAATGATGTTATTTTTGTATGCTACTGGTTCATTTTCTCCCTCCAGTTCTGTTACTATGTATTTCTGATGTATTTCCCGCTCAACTTTTATTTGATTTGGTTTACCATTGTAAGGGAGCCACATGTGCGACTAGTTAGTTGCAAAGTATCCATGAAGTTTTTCTGACCAATCTCTGCTAAGAATTAAGCCATAAAATTCCGGAATATTAGCAACTAAAATGTCGATAACTTGACATACCTTTGGGTTGGATGACAACCTTATGGTAACCTGATTTAATTCGCCAATCACTTCGACTTGCGATCGATCTAATTGAACTATGTGCACAAAGGATTTTTGTTGTTGAACGTTCAATTTTTCACATATTGACTTTGGTAAAATATTCAATGAAGCTCCAGAATCCACTAAGTAATTATGCAAATTTTTATTGAAAATTTCATAAGTAAGAAGAAATGGGGGAGTATGAGATCTTGATCTTCCTCCAATTAAGGCGATATCTTTTGGATCAACTTTATTAATAGCATTAGTTGTAGGTCTTCCCATGTCATGGGAAGCTTGAGAGATTACAGCGGCGGGCAAAGGTGCAATTGGTACAAGATGTAATTCTTTCAAAAGTATCTTTTGTTGGTGTTTTAACTTGCTCAATTCGTAAAAAGTGATATTGGCCCTAGTCTTTTTCATGTCTTCTATGATATTATACTCCATGTCATCCAAAACGATCAACATTTTAGATGGAGTTGATAGGTTTGTTTGGACTGGGCTGGTTTGAGTTGCTTTAGGTGTCGTTTTCTTGGCTACGACTTTATCCTTAGTCATCGAGCTTGCGCTCTTTGGCTTAGGTGTAGGTTGAGGAGGATCAAGTTGATTTCTACTACGAGTACTAACCGGGGATGCCTCTTGATCCTCTTCATTTGGGATGAAATCCCACATACCTTGTAACTCTACAACTTCTTCATCAGTATGTTCTTCAGTAGCGATTTCCTCTTCTTCTTCGGATTCAACACTTGTAATAGTGTTTGGGGGTTTGGAATCGGTCGAAGGGTTTCTTTTAAAAAGTCTGTACAACTTTTTAGAAGAAGTTTCTGCCACTTGTTTCTTAATGTCGACCATCTCGTTAGACATGGTCTTCAAAACGTTTTTTTTTTAATCCTTCTAAATCGAATGGATCTTTTGATTGTTTTTTCTTGGGATCTTCCTTGAAAGTAACCTTCTTGGATTTTCGTTCTTCTATTGCGTTTTTCTTTTCTAGGGCTATAATATGTTTCTCTACTGCTATTGCTTCTTTCATATTTTCAGCTAAAGTTGTTATGTTAGCCCTATCAACAAAGATTGCTATGTTTGATGGTAAAGCAGTGATGTACCATTCACTTCGCACTTCTTCGCTAGGCTTGGAAGCTGTAGGAATTTTGTTTAAGAGTTTATTGAAACGTGAATTGAAATCTTTGATAGGTTCTTTTGACTCGGCCCTCAGGTTAGACAGGTCATTGATCAATGTCGCTGTAGACCTATCATCACCAAACTTAATAAGGAATTGTTCTTGGAAGATATCCCAACTAGTGATAGATCCAGATGGTAATGAAAAATACCATGATCCCGCTGCTCCTTGCAGAGTATAAGGAAAAATTTGAACAACAACGTCTTCGTTGGTAACTCCATTGAGATTTATGGATAGCATAAAGTTATTTATATGTTCTTCCGCTAGCATGCCTGCCTCAGGATTAAACTTAGGCAACCATTTTCCAGGATGGGCCGGTAGCTGACTCAAGGGTGCAGGCATTAAGACTGCCCCTGGGTTATTCCATGGAGATTGGGCCATCGCTGATATATTAACAGAGGAAAGTGCATAAGATGATCCCTGCAGTTGAGAAGATGAGGATATTACAACTCCAGATGATTGAGAAGGAGATGTGGGAGTACCGGTGGACTGATGAACAATGATCTGAAGTGGAGGAGTGGATGGTTGACTTTGCGTGGAGAGGTTGAGATGGATGATGATGATGAAAGAGTCTCGCTATCAGACCCTTTAGGATATTTCCTTGCTCTTTTCCTTGTGGGTAGAGGTAACTCGATTGGTTGAATGCCAAATTTTTCGCTCTTTAATCTGGTAAGAGGATGAGCAGGGTTATATTGCGAAGTCACACTGCCTTGAGATTTATCAGATCTTTGAGGAGATATAGAAAATCGCTGAAGTTTGTGAATCAAAGATTCAACTTCAGGAGGTTCAATAGTAGATTGTTCTGAATTGTCAGGGTTTGTAGCAGTGGCTATTTCTCTTGTGACTTCTGGCTCTGGATTTAAGGATTCTAAATGCAATGGAGAAGTCGGGGGAGATGGTGAGGGTGATTTACTCTCAGAATGGTATTTAGATTTAGACTTGCTTTCCATTCGCAGTTCGAGGCCCTCCTTCTAGCGCCAAATATGTTGAAGCCCCGAAAATCGGGTTTACAACAAGGGGGATACCCACTCGGTCTGGACCTTGGTTAGCAACTCCTTTTCCGTTTGGTATAGTGGGTCCAACTGGGGATATGGGATCAGTTTCTCAATTTGTGTGTGTGTGTGAAGAATTGATATTTCCTTTCTAAAAGTTCCTAATTGAGATGCTCTAATTCTAACTCTAATCTAATAACATGCAAATTGTATTCTAATAGGCAGAAATATATAAGTCTACACTAACCCGGGGTGTAATTATTCTATTATTCGATCTAAAATGATTTCAGATAACAATCGATAATAAAGATCATTCAACTGTTATGAGAAAAGAATTCAATACTGATAAACCACTTCGTATAAAAAGTTAGACAAAACAATTGTGAAAGGCATATCGCATAATAAGCTACTCATACATTAAGCATAAATAAATAGCTATCACCGTACAAAAGTGCCAAATGATAACTCAGACATTCACACATAAATATATAAACAACTGAACATGAATATCACTTTTAACACAAAGGCAGAAATAGTTAAGAGATAGAAGTACCATTTATAACTAGTTCTACTCATGAGCTTCAAGCGATAATGATTTATCTCTTCTTAATCCAACATCCACTAAGAGTACAGAAATGCAACATCAGTAGCAATATCAAATGCAGATATCAATAAATCCTGTTCCATTCATTCATCAAAACCTCCTCGGAGGGTGAAAAAGTGCATGTTCTGAGGAAAAGTTTTTGATAAATTTCAGGACCCTTCTCTAAATGCATGAGAAGGGTTTAAATACTAATAACTAAATATAAAAATAACTTATTACAAAAATGTAGGATATGGTTTAAATGACCGTCCTTTGTTCAGACAAAAATAAAGCAAAATTAACACTAATATTGAATCTAAAACTAACAACTAACTATTTCTGTATCTGATCCTTGAAATCGCAAGCATTCAGCATTTGCTTGAGAAGAGTCGGCTGACCGACTTCAGACTTTAACTGTCCTTGTTGAGGAGGTAAATCCCCTCTGCGGACAGAGGCGATCCCTACTAGCCCAGACCGGGTCTAGCAACAATCATTAAACGCTATAGCACAAGTTCCTAATTGCAAATTAACAGACCAGTGATGAAGGCCTACCTGGATTCCAACGCTAGTGATTGTAGAAGAGGTGGTGCTCCCGTTCCTTTGCTCCGGCAGATCACAATCCCCACGATCTCCGTGAATGGACACCTACACATACAAGAAACGACACAAACACAAGCATAAAATCCCGCATATGCAACTATATATTAGTCAGAAAGGATATAACTCATCATCATCACAAATAACAATAAGAGTGGAACCATAACCAATAGTCGTTCATTAATAATAATCAAAGAAGAATACAACCAAAGTTCTGACGCTAGATTCTTCTTTGGTTGGGTAGTCAGCAGCACATGTCTTGCAAAGCTTGTTGGGAATAGGGACAAGCCTCTCTCTTTGGTTCTTGGACAAGAATCTCCTTACTTGGATTTGGCCTTATGGGAATTAAGAAGGCTCTTGCAGCATGAAGCTCTTGGAAACTTGACAATTCTAAATCTCTGGAACCCTAGAACTAGCTTGCCAAGGAAAATGGACAAGCTTTTATAGATGGAGGAAGGGGAGTTGGGATCATCCACAATAATCATGGGATTGACCATATCATCAAGGAAGCTTCCATGAGAGGTGGCAAACCACTTCCTCTCTATGGAAATCCGTAGCTGAACCACCCAACTCAAGATAGATAGCAGTCCAGGAATTTGTTAGGACGAAACTTCTGTCGTTTGTTTGTTAAAAAACAACTTTGATTATGGTTGGCACGGGTGTGACTCTATGACAGAGCGCCAACTGGCGCGCCCTCTTTGGAGGATTTTCCCCCTTGGCGCAAGGGCTGCACTATGGAACTGCGCTAATGGAAAAAGAGCTATTTTTAGGGTTTTTTAGCAGGATATGTCTTCAAGGCAAATGAATCTCATGTTCAGGGGAATGCAATGCAAGTGTTTGCAGGCCATGTCACTTCTCATAGGTCTCAGAATGAGTCCTCCAAGATGCGGGAGAGGGGTAGCAGGGACGGTGACAAATTGCTGTGTAACAGTCCTGCAAAAACATAATCAACGAGAGATGGCGCCATCTTCTCGGCCGAATTGATGATGCATTTGAGAGTCACACACTGGCAGTGTGGATTTACCAAATACGCCCAGTAAGAATCCCAATTCAACTTAGTTAATCTTTTGATTGATTCTACCTTTTCTTGAGCCTTCTGTCTCCAGCCTGTATGCAATTGCTGTTCATATGTACATACCATATTGAAGATGTTTCAGACAATTACTACTGGTTTTAGGATTCAAGTTTTACTTTTTATTTAACCTCTAACGTTCTTTTTTCAGATTTCTAGGCTTACAGGTGACTGAGCAATTAAAAGCTTTCCTTTTCAAGAAGTTTTGCCCAGCGATGCGTGATTAGAAATTAAAAGCTTTCTCCAGGTGCTAATCGCGCATCGGAAATTTCCTCTGTTTCTTCATCCAGGCTTCCTTGGTGCGTTTTTCGCCTTTTGCGCGTTTTATTTTAGCGGATATAAAGCTCAAATTTTGTGAAAATAATGATTCCGTAAGCTCTTGACCTTGAGTTTTAAATTGTTTGTTTTTGATGTCAGCGCTGTCCAGTACCCATTTAACCATGTCTGTGTATGGGAGAATTTTGGGCCTCGCCGCTATCTGGTGTAAAAATGAACAAGCTAAATCTGCAACTAATGACTCAGAAGACCCTTGTGAACCTACAGTAGCCGTATCCTCCATCACCTTGGGATTCTCTTCTTCAAGTAGATTATACATGCCTTCCCAAGTAGTAATAACAACGTCTTTGTTATAGGTAGTGTCCGTATATAGGGGCGTCATTTCTTTGTCGCCAGAGCTCAGAGCTTTGCCTTTCTTCCCCATAATATCCTATATACTGCTTTTTATAATTCTTTGTTCTTCGTTCCTGTAGTTTACAAGTAAGGTGAGAGTAATGATAAGGAAAGGTGACGAGAAAGCTTTAAATGCTGATGACATATAAAATATACCACCTTACGTGAACTGGCTTTTCGATAAGCATAAAACCATATTTTATTAACAATTGGCAACTAACTCATTAATTAGCATTAATGCACATAACCAGGTCTTGGTTTATGGAAATAGTTTTCTCGAATAATGAGCCCTAAAGATTTGCGACAAAGTGATTTTGCGATTTGCTTCGCAATATCGCAGATCGTTGTGTCACAATATCACAATATTGTTCTATTGCTTTACCGGTAATATTGCTTTGCCGCTCTATCGCAAAATCGCAATATCGCAGGAGCGTGGCATATGACAATTTTCTGTTAAAGTGTTTTTTGCGAAATGCAATTTTGCTATATATGCCATCGCATATCGGTGATATAAGATTTTTCAGCGTAAGTGGTCTTTGATGCATGCGATGCGATATTTGTTTGTAGTCTCGCATCACGATCTCGCAATCTTAGAATTCGGCTTGCAAGGAGGTATCCTGTTATCCTTTTTGCGATGCAATTTTTCTTAAGGAAAGATTTTGTCTTACCTTATCATGAAACTTAAACTTTTTAGATTTTTCAAGGGTATTTTCCTAAGTTTATGATGGTAAGTTTTATTAAAAAGGAAATACAAGCACTAATTAATTTTTAAATTTTTGACTAAGGGTCCCCACTTATTTAGTATTAGTAATAACACCAAATAAGAAAGGGGGTTGTTGCTGGCCACAACAAGACCATAACAGACTGGCTTCAACTTTTTACCTTCCCCTTCAAGTCTCTCTTTGCTAATATATAACCAAACTTCGTCTCCAACTTGAAATTTATGATTGACACGGTGTTTGTCATGCCTTGCTTTGTAGCTACTTTGACTCTTTTCAAGTTGTTCTTGCACTGTGTGATGTATCAACTGAATTTGCTCAATGAACTTCCTTGCCTTATCGATGTCGCTATGACCATCAATAGCGACATATTTCTCAAAGATGAAGTCTAATGGCGATCTTGACAAGTACCCAAAACATGCCTTAAATGGAGATGTGTTTGTGGAAGAATGCTTTTCCCTATTGTATGCATGTTGTATGTAATGCAACTGTTCATCCCAAACCTTGGGATGTTTGCTGTAATATCCTCTAAAAAGATGAATGAATGTCTTGTTGACCACCTTGGTTTTTCCATCTATTTGGGGATGAAAGACTGTACTCTTCTTCAACTTATTGTCCATCATGTCCCACAAATTTGACCAAAAATTCCCAACAAATCGAGAATCTTGATCACTTACAATGAAGTAGGAACAGTTAAATGAACCCAAACATTTTGAAAGAAAAGATGAGTTGTTTGTTCAACTGTAATTTGTTTTTTACATGGCGTTAGAATACACATCTTGCTTAACTTGTCTACAACTACATACAAGCAATCGTGAACTTTCCTTGACAATGGAAGACCTCCTACAAAATCCATTAAGATACGCTCCCATGGACATGAAGGTACCAGAAGTGGAGCGTACAATCCTAGTTTCCTATTACTAGGCTTACCTATTACACACAAAGAACATCCTCTAATGAAATGAGATACATTATCAAATGTGTGGCCAGTAACAATACATTTGGAGATTCGCTACTGTCTTGCCTACACCAAAATGTCCAACAATCAATGAAGTGTGCGCCTCCTTTATGATACCGTTTCTTTCTCCTTGTGGAATACATAACTTGCCCAAGTGATACACCGAACTGTTATGTACATGGTAATATAACTCTTCAATTTGGTTTTCTTTCCTCAAGTCTGGATACACATCTTGAAAGTCATTATCATAGCATATTGCTCAATGTAATTTTCATGTAAAATAGAATTGTGCTTGAGTATAATAGATGAATTTACAATAGGCCTAGAAATCATATCAACTTACCTTATTGTAGATTCCATTTTTGTACTTGATAACCAAATGAAACTGTTGTAGAAAACCCATCCATCTGAAGTGTTGTGATTGCTGCAACTTTGATTATGACAGTAAGTACTGCAATGATTGATGGTCGGTATGGATAATGGTCTTCTTTCCCATCAAGTAGTGTTTCCATTTTTTGACACTTTGCACCAATGCGTAAAGTTCTTTGTCATAAGTGGGATAGTTAGTTACAACACCATTACAAATTTGAGAATAAAATGAGATGGCTTACCATGCTGCATGAGAACTGCTCCCATGACGTAATCACTAGCATCTAGTTGAATCTCAAATGGATGTCTAAGATCCGGAAGAGCCAATAATGGTGTAGAACTAATATTTGTTTTAAAGCATCAAATTCTTTTTGCTGTACATCTCCCCAATGGAAGGCTTTCTTGACACTAGCCAATGCATGTAGTGGAGTTGCAATGGAAGAAAAATTAGCAATAAATTTCCTCCAATATTGTGCTGCAACCAGAAAGCTACTTACCTCTGTAACTGTATTGGGCTTGGGAAAATTCACAATGACCTCAACCTTAGAGGGGTCTATCTTCAAATCACCTCCTCCAACAATGTGTCCCAAATACATTAAAGAAGTCTTTCCAAATTCACACTTTGACATATTTAAAAATAACTATTTTTTTTCTCAAGACATCAAGTACTTTGTTCACATGCCTGACACGTTCATTTAAGGATTTGCTGAATATGAGAATATCATCTAAGTAAACAGTGACAAAATCATCTAGAAATGGTCTTAATACATCATTCATAACTCTTATGAAAGTAGCTGGATCATTTGTAAAACCAAAAGGCATAACAAGCTAGTAAAACAGTCCTTGTTTAGTTTTAAATGTGGTTTTCCAAATGTCCTCTTTAGCTAATCTAACTTGATGATGACCACTTCGTAAGTCTAACTTGGTGAAATACTTTGCATAACTCAATTGATCAAGCAAATCATTAATTCTTGGAAGTGGATAGCGGTTCTTTATCGTTATCTTATTCAATGCACAAAAATCCACACCCATGTGCCAAGTCCCGTCCTTCTTTGGAACCAAGACAATTGGTGAACCACATGACAAAGTAGATGGGCGTATGATACCTTTGTTCAGAAATTCTTGAGTTTTCTTCTTAATTTCCATTCTCTCCATGATCGACATGCAATACATGCCAATGTTTGGAAGTGGAACATCCTGTTGCAGCTGTACCTCATGCTGAATTCCCCTCTTGGGAGGTAGCCCCTTTGGTTCTTGAAACATCTCACCATGATTTCTTACCACATCAAACAAATCAGATTTTAACTTATCATCACAACCTTCAAAAGATTCATAATTTATATAATTCTTTTTCTTGATCACGAGAAACACAAAATTTTTACTTGCATTTACTAGTCCCTTCATCTTCCCTGCATTAACCAAAGAAATGTTTAAATTTTTGCGATGGGCTCTCACAATATACTCCACTTCATCCTTGAAAAATTGATATTTGTTTTCATGGTGATAAAATACTGCTTTCCTATCATACAAATATGGGCTTCCCAAAATAATTCTTGAGATGTCAAGTGGAACTACATCTAACTCAACTTCATCAATGAATTTTGGAGTAATGGCAAACCTGAATAAGCATTTCCTTGTAACTTGTAACTTTTCATTATTGACTATCCAACCCAAAGGGTATGGATTATAATGAGGTACAGTTTCAAGGTTAAAATTTTTGACCAAGTCTTCTAACATTAAGTTCGATTGTCATCCACTATCAAATAATGCATCAATCTTTGTATGATTTGAAATTGCCTTTACATGGAACAACTCTATTCTTGATTCTTCATTTGGAGTGTCGTTGTGACTATTTGAGGAACTAGTGCTTGCTATAGCTTCCTTTCCATTTGTGACCATGGCTAAAATCTTGGTCTCATCACCAGAATCAGATCCAAGATCATGTTGTGTGGTAGCGGTTGTCTTTTGTTTGCCCTTATTGTTTGGTTTCTTAGGCCTTAGTTCGGGATGTAATTTCCAACAATGGACTTCATCATGCCCCTCTTTGGAATAATGTTTGCATGTAATTTTCTCCCCTTCTTTATTTACACTTGAATTCTTCTTTCCTTTCCATTTTCCACCTTTCTCTTTCTCCTTACCCTTGAATGACTTCTTCTTACTACCCTCTTCCTTAATGTATTTTCCTCTTGCTTCAAGGTGCGTGGTTTGCACACATACCTCATCTAAATTGCTTGGATTGAACATAAGGATAGTGTGTTTTAAGTAGGAATGTAAACCACCAATGTATTTCGATAGTGTATCTTGGGAATTCAAGTTTACTCCTAACAACAAATCCCTTTTCATAAACTCTTCGGTATAGTCTTGAACTATTTGGCCCTTGAGTTGCCTAAAAGTTTGCCAACTCATAATGTCTTTTTGCATGTAGGCTAAAGGATAAAATTGACTTTTAATTGAATAAACAAATTCAACCCAAGAAATGGATATCTTACCATGAATTCTCATTTCCTCTTGAGTCTTTGCTTCCCACCAAACTAGTGCTGCTCCTTCTAGCTTCAATGAAGCCAACTGGATCTTTATTTTATCTTCTTAAAAGTTTTGAATTTTGTAATAAACCTCCAATTGTCAAATCTAATTTTCTAGCTTCTCTGCATTTACCTCAGCATTGTACATGGGAAGTTCAAACTTAATGTCGTTTTTGAGTAAGGGAGTTTGTGAATAAGTATGAACATTTTTTGTGGTGGAAGTGGAAGATAATGTTGTTTGTGATGATGTAACGAATAACATATATATAAATAATGTAAAATAATGTAAATGATTATAAGCATAAATGATTATTAGTTAATTAGTAATTAGGTTGAAGAGGCATGTCTAAATGAGACATGACTCTTCATGAAGAGACACTTGCTTGATATATAAGAAAGCCTCTCGTTCTCATTGAAAATCATCATTCTTATTCATATATGAAATATACTATTTATATCCTCAATGGATAACTTCCTATTCCAAGTCTTCTGGAGTAATTAATTTATAGAAGGAACTTTGTTCGCTTCATTGGTATTAGAGCGGTCGATCTTCTGGTTGCTTCACCACTGCACAGAGCCACGCTCTTCGATCTAGGCCCTTGGCCATTGACTCTTCATCGACCTTGTTGTTGTTGTAGTTCAAGCATTTCGCTACAATTGGAATTTCTCCATTTCACCATTCTGCCAGTCCCACTACTAGGCTTTTGGCCATATATTTATAAAAAAAATACATTAAAAAAATAAAAGAATAAAAGAATCATATAAAAAAAACAAAAAAACTTCGCTACAACCATCACCCGACATTGTTTACAAATCGCTCTGACCACACCACAGTCACTAGAGAGCCATAGCTCTGCTATGCATAATTCAAACCTAACATTGGACAACCACCCAAGCACTACTGCCACGACTAGTCTGCTCCCCATTTTCTCGATGCCCAAGTCACAAGTCTGTAGCGATTCGACGTAGTCTGAGACACCACCACGTCGCTACCCTTCGAGCTGCCTTTTGGCCCTCGAGTTACATTTTCTCGTCGCCAACAGTCGCTGTAGCCTTCAACCCACTGCCACTGCCACCCAATTCATTGCTATGAGATCCCCGCTCCACGAATTCTTCCATATCACAGTCACTTCCACTCTGCAACGCCACTGTAGTTGCTGCCTTCGACTAGAGCAATTTGCGTGCATCCACTGAAGATCATTGACTGCTCCACCACCAAATGCTCCAGCCACCACTTCTCATCATCGCTTTATATCACTAATACATAACCTTCCGTGGCCGGGTATATCATTAATAAATAACCTTTGTTTCGACTTTCAATGGGTTTGGGCATGAACAAGTTCCACTAGACGTATTAGATCAATTAAAACATTGTTTCATTAAGTTCTCATTCTTTCACTGGCCGTTACATTACACCGCTGTCACCCTCCAGCCATCCATAGAGTCCGACCCTATGCAAGAACACTATCGATCCAGTTCGTGGATCACTGTGTTGCTCCCACTAAAAACTTGTTTCTTGTTACCTCCTCGTCGGAGCTATCACCTTCTGCTCGTTGTCGTCTACAACGCTGTCGGTACTGCAATTTGAAGCCGTGACCACCTTCAGGCACGTATTTCCTAGTATAAGTAGTCTATTTAATTCACTTCCTTACCGTCCCTAATTTCAGAATTCCAGCAAAAAACTAAAAGCATTGCTCGTGCGTATGAAGGGACACATCATCGCGCCTCTTCATACGTTTAATTCGTATAGCCGTCGGTTCGGGAAATACTGCTACAACTCTAACTTGTGATGGTTGAAACATAATTAAAGAATCAAAGATATAATATATATATATATATATATATATATATAATAGATATATAGATATTAGATATATGCCAAACAAGTGAAAGGGTATTTTACATGTTCTTAATTGCTTGGTTGAAAAAGTGGAAAATGAATAATTACCACCATTCACCAAAGTCATTTGAGTGATATATAAAATTCAAACAAAAATACAAGGGAAATGTTATAAGCGGAACAATAAATAAAATAAATATTATTATAAAAGGTTAAAAGACAGGTTGAGTGTAAGGGATAATATTAAAGAAAAAAAAGAGTGTAGTAAATAGTCAGGCCCATACAACCTATCCCTCCATCAACCATTGACATTTGACAATCTCTTAGGATTATAGTAAAGGGGGTTTGAAATGTTTCATCTTAGATATATATAAAAGAGTAAAAATTTGTATCTAAAAGTTCAAGCATTAAACTTTGCGTGACATCTAAAAAAAACTATTATATGATACAATATAAAATATATATATATATATAATATAAAATAATAAAAAAAAAAATCAATAATAAAAAAAGAAGTGAAAAAAAAATGGAATCTCTAAGTAATAAACAAAAACAATTCCAAGAGATGTAGAACAAGTAATCACAATACTTAAGCGACAATATGCTGAGGAGAAAAAGAGAAGGGGATCCCTATTCCATTGTCTACATCCATCATCACTCCCACAAAATGATGTAATCCATTGTACCGAGAAGGTGCAGCTAAAAGATCAAGAGAATGGCAAAATAGCCAAAATTCAGCAAAATAAGAAGCCGTCAGAACACGAAGATAACAATCTTGTGGATATGCATTACAAAGAAATAATGGAAAAGGATGAAGAAATTTCTCGTCTCAAGGACCACGTCAAAAAATTACTGGCGCAAGTGAAGAAGGCTAAGGTCACAAAAAAAGAACTCAAGAAGCACTTATCAAAACAAGAAGAGGAAACCTTGCGTTTAAAGAACCTTAATAAAAATTTATTAGAACAAATCAGAGATCTAAAAGATGAAAATCTTAAAATTCAAAACATTGAAAATAAGGTTGATAAATCAGAAATCAAAGAAATTTTACCACTGAAAAACCATAATCAAAGTCTACTCACTCACATTAAGAAACTTAAGGATGATAAGAAAGCATTAAAAGATAGGTTGGAACAATTCACTCAAGAAGTATCTAAATCTCCAGTTGCAACAATTGAAGTTGAAAATAAGGGAACGAATACCGATCCAGTGAATATGACAACTCAAGAAGATAAGTTAGTTGAAGAAATGACACGCTTAGATGTTGCATTTCAGACAATGGACATCCCAAGTGAATGTTCCATAACCAATTCAACAACATCTTCGCCAGAAGAAAATCTAAAAACTCCATATTAACATCTGAATCACGAGAGTAGACAAATCTTCCACGCTACGTATCGGAACCATTTAGAACCGAAACAAAAAATTGATGTTCCAGATAATAGTGATGTAACCTCAATCCATTCCTACGATGACAAGTTGTTACAAGATTCCAGTGATCAGAATATTCCACAGAAGATTAATCTAGGATGGTCTGATCCCTTCTTAGTGCGACAATTTTGTTTGTCACTTAGAAGATCATATCATCTTGTATCGACGAAGATGATTGTTCTGAGAGAGAAAGTCATTCGAAGCCGAAAAAGAGATCAAGCCTTTTTCATCGACAAGCTTTGAGGACAAAGATTTTTGAGGAAGAAGGCAATGTAACGAATAAAATATATATAAATAATGTAAATGATAATAAACATAAATAATTATTAGTTAATTAGTAATTAGATTGAAGAGGCATGTCTAAATGAGACATGACTCTTCATGAAGAGACACTTGCTTGATATATAAGCAAGCCTCTCATTCTCATTGAAAATCATCATTCTTATTCTTATTCATATATGAAATATAATATTTATATCCTCAATGGATAACTTCCTATTCCAAGTCTTTTGGAGTAATTAATTTATAGAATAAACTTTGTTCGCTTCAGATGATGAGGATGATGAAGATGATGAAGATTGCAGAGATGGAGGAGGCTTTCCTCCATTACCCTTTGAATCCTTCTTTTCATCTTTTTTTTTTAATCTTCTAAGATTCCCTCTACATGTAGGGACTTAGAACTCTCTCAAGCCATCCTAATATTCCTCTCTTCATAAAGGACTCTAACCATGTCAGTTAAATCATATAAAGATTTCTTGAATGCTTCCTCTTCTAAAAGACCTTTAGTCTCTCTTTCTCCAGACATGATGGCTTTGGATTCAAGTTCAACTTCTTGTACCTCCTAAATTTCAACTGTAGGTAAAACTTGAGGTGCTTCAAGTGCACCTGGGATTGAAACTTTGGGTGGAGATTGTGGCCTTGTGGCTCTCCTTCTCCCAGTAATTACCTCAGGATTTGCAACCAATAATTTCCCTTCTCCTCTCTACAACTTTAACCTTGTAAGCATCATAAAATTGCAACCATTAAAACCCTACTTGCACAAAACTCAAGTAATCAAGCAAATAACATTGCTTTGGTACCATCTTGATATGTTGTTGAATTTTAGTTTTACTGTGCTAATTTTAACTTCATAATTTAAAAACAATTTCTCATCATTTGCTTCACGTGCATAGGTTTCTTTATGGTGCTTGTGATTGTAATAGGTAATTTTTTCAAGTTTTATGTCAAATTCATGAGAAAAATAGCATGTAAATAATGTGCTAAACAAAAACAAACAAATATACAACAAACCATTAAAATGAACACTTAACACAATGTTTTGACGAAGTAGTTCACCCCTCCTGGGCTACATTTCCTTGGTCCAGCTTCCATGGCTTAGGCCTCTGCATTAGATCAAAATGGAAAAATGTGCTATTTACAATGCTCTACTGCTCCTGAAACCTACTTCAATATGTTCAGAACATAAAAATCTTACAGGAATGACTCTTTTTGAGCCAAAATTGGTTGAAAATTACAAAATTTATGGCCTCTTCAGTTTTCCCTAGAAAAACTCCACCAAAACTGAAGAAACTCCAATTAACCCCACAAAAATGGAGCAAACGACGAAATTATCGGAGCCGCCAAACTTATCGCCAAGTTAATCCTGCCTTAATTATGGATAAGCAGGGTTTAATTAACGTTAATATTTGGTTAGCGTGTTAAGCGTGTGGTTAGTTGTTTAGCACTGGGTCCAGGTTTTGTGGTGTTGGTCACATGCGGAGGGGGTTGGCCCATGGGGCTGGCCTTCTTCTGCCCCAAATCACCACATATATCACATGAAATACAAAATGTAACCATTGAATGTTAAGAACCAATGGCGCGGCATAGTGGTAAGACATTGGATTTGTGTGGGCGAGGTCGCACGTTCGACTTCGCTGACCTGCCAATAAAATTTTACAATGCTCGTCGATGTTGATAGGTCGTTGGGGAGGGACACGTGGTGGCCTACGAGGTGCCACATGTCCTCTTCTCATTGGTCCTCCCCTATCTAGTAAGAAACAACCAACGCTCAAACTGTTGGCCATTCAAAATGCGCCACTTGACGTGACCTCATTGGCTATTGACTAAACCTTTGACCTGCAAAGTCACCTGCTACTTCAGTAGTACGAAATCTCTGACCATGCAGTGACTGTACACTTTTTTTTTTTTTGCTGTGCAGTGACTGTATATCTATATATATGTATATAATATTTATTATTAATTTATTTTTTTTCACGCAAAAATTCCTTTGTTTGGCAAAACGGACAGAAGTCCCTATCTTTCTAATACGAACTCTGTTTTGAGTGAAATGAGTCGCATAGGGATCGTACCACCAAGACGAACGTGGTCATTCAATATTTGAGTGATCCTGAGCACTTTGATTTTTGAGCTAAATACTGATCACCTAATCACTTCCACCCTATAATGACTGAAATAAGATAAGACATTGGATTCCCAAACTAGGGACAACATTCCATGATATAATCACTCTATGACCTACAACCCAACCATGACATCATCGCAAAAATGAATCCTATACCTTCCAACACTGCCTCTTCGACTCTAGGAAAAAATGAATCTTTTACAATCTTTATAATGATGACACTTTTACAAATGAATCTTTTACAACTTTACGATGATGACTCTTTTACAAACAACACTTTTACAATTTTACAATGACGATTCTTTGCCTTAACAATACTTCATGATATCTTGATGGTTATCATGTCTTCAAGGATGTCCCGCTGCAATGCTTCCTTTGATTTGATACTTCTGCTCTTGAATTCTTGCTCGATGTTGTACTTGAATCTTCTTCTACCTGCATGAAAAATTTGCATGGTGAAACCAATCGCAAAACAAAACAAAATACCCTTCAACTTACCTCTGTCTGCAAAACTCATGTAAGTGCATAATAATGAATAAATACAAATTAAAATTACAATGTGTACCTCATGTGTTCTTGTCACTTTTTTCGTTGACTTGTTACAGCAGTAGACAAAGACTCCCACTCTTGATATAGGCCCAGACTCTATGCACGACTATATCCAAAACTTACCTAAAGATATATACAATAAAAACTGGTGACAAAACCTAGACTTGTGATAGACCAAGTTCTAAGTACAACAACAGAGACAACTCTATCAACTATTATAAGACGAGTAACATGAAATTACAACATCATATATATTTAGAAGACTTAGTGTAGCATTAAGAATATGTAGCATCATATGTGTAGTATCAAGAATAGGACATCCAAAATGTGGTATCAAAACTAACTGTGACATATAAAGACATAGAGATATAGCCGAGACCCTGTATATGCTTACGTTGTCCTGCAAAAACATATGTTAGATATGGTACCAAAAATTAAAATTTAAACACTAATCATACATACCTTGCTATGGTAGACTTACCCTTAACTGTTTATGTGTGGTCCTTATTGTAGTGATCCTTGAATGCATGTTTCTTCTTGCCTTCTAGGAGCTCGATATTGAATCTATTGTATCTATGTAATTTTGGATCTCCAGGGTTTGAAATTTTGTCATGTAGTATTCCTTTGACTCTTGCCAACCCCACAAGTTTGATCAATATTGGATTCTTCAAGAAAGAGTTATTCTCAATCTCCGACGATGCCATGATTAGAGAATGGTTCAGTAGGGATGACGTGTACAAAGTGCCACGTGTCATTGTTGTGACCTTCGGGCCTGAAAAAATACCCAACAAACTACAATATGTCCTCTTTCTTTTACTATTTACGAAATTTGAATCCAATGCTGAGGGAGAAAGTTATGATTATTTTCCCAATGTCATCTGTTTGACGTGGAATTCGGGAGCCTGCAAAAACCCTAATTTATTCAGATCATATCTATGAAAATATAGCGAACCAATATCTGAAATTCGGTCACTAGGCTCATCAAGATTTCAGCTCAATTTGGTTTTAATTTCATCTTCATAGGATTCATATAATTTTTTTTTATAGCGACAATGCCACGATGATATGTTTGAAGCCACAAAATCCCTACTAGAGGAGGATATGAGGGTCACTATTTATATGAATGTCTTGAGTTGAGAGGGTCCTAAACAAGTGAATGTTGGAGGGATTTTAGGAGAATTATTATTATTATTTATTATTGAATATTCAATGACCACAACCAATTATGAGTGCCATGCCACAACCCCATAGGGTTTTAGCCCACTAACTGGGGTTACTAACTTCAAACACGAATATCTCTCGAACTGTGAAGAATTACATGGCGTGCCACATATCAATGGAAATATCTCGATGAGTAGAATCCATATAGAAGATACTTGACTCAGAAAGAGTAAGTTGTCAAGTCAAAAGTTCCATGCAAGATCGGGGTAGCCCTTGGTGCTGCTTGGGTTGACATCAATGATAACCACTGATCAAAAACACATTATTACCATAATCCTTCACAATGATTTGGAAAGGGTTGGAAGAAGGAATATTAGGTTTTTTCAGTCTACTCCAATCAAATTAAATAGCCTCAATACTTGGAGGGTGTTCAATGGAAACAATTAAAATGCCCCCATGTGTAGAAGAATCTGATGTAACATGAAGAACCTGAGTGGTATGAAATTCACTCTCTAAAAGGAGAGTGGGATCGACTGAAGATGGAATTGGTTTGACTACTTGATTAACAATTAGTCCATCAACTTGGGTGACACATCTTTCACCCTCCAATGGAAGAGTGGGATTGACTGTACTTGGATTTAGATCAATCACTTTGTCAACTAACGGTAGGGGGGAGAAAATTTGCGGTGATTAGTTGGAAATTTTGGTTGTGAAACAATAAGTTTTTCCAACAATTTTGAGGCTTCATCCATGTTAGGGAAAGGTTACTATGATGAGTCCCTTTGCATAACCTACAAGGAAACCTAACTTTAAGCTTTTTCCCTGAAATACGAGAATCATACTTCCAAGACCTTAGGAATAACAAGGCAATTGATAAGGAAGTGGTCACCCTTACAAAGCTTGCAAGGGTATTTTGGGTTACGATGCATTGTGGAAGTTTCCTCAACATTACCAATACTTATGACCATGATTGGTTGGTTGACTTATTTCTTATCTTGATTCTTCTTCTTCTTCCCTTTGTTCTTCTCCTTAGTCACTTGGTTACTAGCTTCAAGGCTTTTACCAAGCAAAGAAGAAGAAAGGGAGGAGATGATGTTGGGCGAAGAAAGTAAAGGGTCAATAGTAGGTTGGTGATGTTGGGATGGAGAAATCGGTTGAGCTCATGCAATTGGAATATTTGGAATTAAATAATTTGAGAATGACCATATAGGTAAACCTATCGTGAATTTGAGAAGTGACAATGTAGCCATATAAAGAGGACCGAAATTTGCAAAATTAGGGAAAGGATTAGGATTCCCGTTAAAAGGGAGGTATTTACCGGTAACTTCCAACATTGTTTCCATTATATTCAATCCAAGTAATTTTTATTATTAAAATTAAATAATATTCACAATCCAGACCTATGGTCTTGTAAAAAGTAAAAACAAACAAGGTAACACAAGCTAAAAAATATAGGGATTCAAACCTTACAAACTGACTTCTCACAAAGATGAATAATTACTAGTTTGTGATGAAATTCAAAATCGGAGAGATCAAGGTGAAAAGATTTATAGAAATAAGCGTTTGGAACCAGTTACCCTAACAAATTGCTTAATGAAACAATTTGGTGCAAGTAACTTTGCTTATGCCATCTCGAGCAAAGATTACCCTCCAAAAAGTCCAAGTGAGTCTAGTCAATGTCTGTTCTAGGTACAACATGACCTTCCCTCTGTTTTCACCTTGGGTAGAGCCCCAGGATTATGGTCATTAAGTTTACCAAATACAACAATCTTACCTGGGGGGATGGTCATAAATCAGATGTACACACAAGGGTATAGTAACAAAGCTCAATCCTCTTGAAAGCTCCTCAACGTGGTTAATTGGAGGTTTACTTTCAAGTGACCCCAAGTACCTTTCAACACCATTTTAATACATGAAAATCACTCTGTCATAGCCAATGAAGTGGGTATGATCACTTCACCAAATCCGACACGATCTCGTGCCTAACTCATGTATAAGAAGAGCTTCCCAGAGAAAAATTGAAATAATTGGATTTCTCTGCCTAACGCAAGATTCTATTGTTTGTCTGTAGCTTTGGAAAGTTTACTCACTTCCCTATTCCAAATCCTTACAACTTAATTTACTGTAGGTGGAAAGGGCCCTAAAAATAATAAAAATTCTAGATGAATTTTATTAGCATTATGTTAATAAGTTGTTATATATTCAAAGGGTAAATGGATGTAAAACTGATGGTATTATGAATGGACTCAAAAATCTAATCCATCTGTTAATGAAGGTTGTCATTGATGTCAATATGACATTATTGGGATGGAAAATATTCTTGTGATACATAACATGATGATGTCCTCGCTCATGATGACAAGTCCCTCTTGTTTGATAAGTATGCCATTTGTCAGGCCAGGGTAACTCCAGAATGAGCGGGAGAAAAACTGATTTGTTATTCATTAGATAACACACATTTATATACATAAACATGATGGATCAGTTCATCTTCTTGATGACTGTCCAGTTCACCCATCCGTTTTGGATTAGGTGTCAACATTCCCCCCCTTAATCTGTAGGGATGTTGGTGAGTCCAAGATAGTAATGAACATAGCCCAAATCAGTCATTTCAAAATTTTTTCTTAATTCTTTCTTTATGGATGCAATATAGCTTTCATTTTTCCCTGTCATTAAAAGATCATCTACATATACCACAAGATATACAACTGTTTTTCCAACTTTCTTGACAAATAAAGTTGCATCATCAAGATCAAATGATTGAAGTTGAGTTTCAGAAGATGCTCAGTTAGCTTTTCATACCAGGCTCGTGGTGCTTGTTTGAGGCCATACAAGGAATTCACAAGTTTGCATACTT